>WBMV01004549.1:500837-537719 GCA_013396655.1 Campylorhamphus procurvoides
GGGCTGCTCCGCGAGCTGGAGGACCTGCGCTCCGAGAACGACTATCTCAAGGTGGGCGCGGTGGGGCATCCCTGGGCACGGCTGGTGTCCCTGGGGACAGCGGGGCATCCCCGGGCACGGCTGGTATCCCTGGGCACGGCTGGTATCCCTCGGGACAGCGGGGCATCCCTGTGCACGGCTGGTGTCCCTGGGCGCGGCAAGTACCCCTGGGCACGGCTGGTGTCCCTGGGAACAGCAGGGCATCTCTTGGCACAGCTGGTGTCCTGGGCAGTAGTGTGGCAAAGCGTGGCATCCCAGGGCGTGGGTCAGCCAGGGTCAGCATCCCTGCCCGTAGGGTGGCTCAATGTCCTGGAGCTTTGTAGGGCATCTGAGGGCATGGCTCAGCATGGCACAGCATCCCTGGCTATAGCATGGCGTGGCATGGCATCCCTGTGCACGGCTCGGCATGGCACAGCATCCCTGGGCAATAGCATGGCACAAAGACTCTGGGAATGGCATGGCATGGCACTGCATGGCATCCCAAAGTGTATCTCAGTGTGGCACAGCATCCTTAGGTACAGCACAGTGCAGTTCACCCCAGGGCATGGCTGGGCACAGGGCACAGCCCGACTCAGCTCAGGGTGGCCTAGCTCAGCCTGGCATGACATCACCCAGCACAGCCTGGCCTGACTCAGTTGGGCAGCCCAGCACGGCATGGCCGGGTGCAGGGCTTGGCATGGCTCAGCCCAGCATGGTATCACTGAATATGGCACAGCCAGGGATGACCTGGCGTGCTGTAGCTTGACTTGGCCCGGCATGGCATATCTGGATGTAGGGCCTGGCTTGCCTAAGCCTTGCATGGCCCCACTGGATATAGGGCAGACCTCTATGGCTGTGGCACAGCATGGCCCAGCTGGGCATCGTCCAACATGATGTGGCATGGCTGGGCATTGCTTGGCTCAGCATAGCATGGTATGGCTTGGCACAACATGAGCCAGCTTAGTCTGGCATTACCTAGCTGGGCATGGCTTGCCCTGGCACAGCACAGATGGGTGTAGCATGGCCAAGCCTAGTATGGCCCCAGCTCAGCCTGGAGAGGCTCAGCACAGCCTGAGCTGGCAGAGCTTAGCAAGGCACAGCTCAGCATGGCACGGGTTGGCTCAGCCTGGTTTGGCATCCTGGGACACAATATGGCATAACCTGACCCCGTGCAGCTGGGCACAGTCTGGCCTGGCACAGGGTAGGATGCTCCCTGCTGCGCTCCCTGCCCGCTGATGCTGCCAGACCCTGGGGAGATTTTCCAGCTCTTCCCACTGGTTCCTGTGCTCCCTGGGGCCTTTTTCCAGACGTGCAGAGTGCCCAGCTGGTTCATGGGTACGTGGTGAGGCCAGGGCAGACGTGCTGTGAGGGGACAGGGACACAGAGCCATTCTGCCTCTGGTCACACATTGTCCTGATGCGCCTTGGCACGATGCCTGCTGCAGGGTGGGCACCGGCACCCACCAGGCATTTTGAACCCTCTGCTTTCCTTCAGGGTGGAGCTGTGGACAAGATGCTTGTGCAGTCACCTGCTGCAGGGGTCAGGGATGGGTACCAGGTCTCCCTGGCTGCTTCTCAGATGCCACAGGTTGGAAGTCAGGCCAGCTCTCATTTGCTGGTGCCCAAATTTGTAAATGAGTCAGGATTGCAGCTCTGAGGTGGGAGCTGGGCACTGGTGACATGCTCGAAGATGCTCAATCAGGCCCTTTGTCCTGTTAGCAAAGCCCCAGTTCACAGCTGGTGTCCCAACTCCTGCCAGAATTAGCAGCAACAGCTTAAGGGCTTTGATCTACTGGGAGCTGGAAAAATACAGATGAGGCCCCTCTGGTTTCCAAGAACACGCGTGCGAGCACTGCCATTCCTGTGGACAGAGTGATGGCTTCCTCCGTTTCCACAGGATCTCCTTCCTGGCAAGCTGCAGGCATGTGGGCTGTGAGTGTTTTACCTGCCATGAGGAATGGCAGCTCAAATCCCCTGGCCAGGAGCAGTGGGAAAGTGGAGAGCTGCTGGAGGCATGCACCGGGAGTGACCGTGGGGATGCTGGTGGCATCCTCCCTTCTTTGCCAGTGTGTGTCTCCTCCCTGACATGTGCATCCTGCTTCTATCCATGTTTCCTTGTTGTAGCTTGCTTCTCCTGACACTCGAGCAGGAGACGGCTGGGGTGGTACCCTGGCTCCAACTGGGCAGAAGCCCAGAGCACACTCCCCTTGTGCTCCAAAAAATGTTGGAAGATTTGCCTAGTTTCTCCAGCAAGGAGCAGAAAACTGGGCTGGGCTGCAGCAGAGTGTTGGCTCGTGCTGTCTGTGCTAAAAATTCAGGGATTTGAGGACTTAGGGCAAAAATAAAGCCCTAACCCAAGCGATTGACATTGCCTGCCGTGCCATGCAGCTCCCTTCCCCTCAGGTATGGATGAATCAGACTTATCCAAGGTGACTTATTTCATGCAAATATCTGCAAATGAATTTTTTTTGACATATTCATCAAACCTAGTGTGTATTTAAAGCGAGATGAGGATTTTTGGGGGTGGGAGGCTTTCGGTGACGTCTTGGCACGAGCCAGACGTGTGTGGTGCTACTACACCCGTGTGCTGCACGCTGGGTTTGGGAGCTTCCCAGCAGAGCACATTGCAGCGCTCCAGCAGTGCCAGCTCACGTCCCATCTTTCCTCGGCTGCCATAACAAAACATACATGTTTAAACACACTTCACCCGTTTCCCTTTGCAACCCAGCTTTGTGCAAGGGTCTCTGCCTTCCTCCTACCGCTCTGGGAGTGCCAGGCAGGCTGGTGTCTCCTGTTGCCCCTGCTCTCAGGCTGCTGCACCTGCTGTGACCCTCCCTGAATGGGTTATTCCAAGCGTTGCCCCAAAAAAGGGGCTGTTTCTCACAGGCAGGTTGGCAGCCTGGTGAGGGAGGAGGTGTCTTGGGTGTCCTTGCCCCGTCTCGCTGTCGCTGAGCCGTGCGATGGAGAGCAGCTCCCAGCCCTGCTCAGCGGGCTGGAAAATGTGAGATGTGATATGGCAGCAGCTGCAGAGGGACAGGCAGACAAAGAATGGGCACGGGAGAGGGTTTGGAGCGAGGGGAGGGGATGCCTGCAAACCCCTTCCTCTCCTCTCTGCAGGAGAGGGTTTAGGCAAGAGCCATATAACACTGGGAGCACAGTTCTGTCTGCTTGTGCCCCTCCTGCTCCCTGCCCTGAGTCATTCCACATCCCCTGGGGTTTGCATGCATTTCCCAGCTCTGTGGAGAAACATGTGGGTGCCTTGTTTCCCCCAAGGCAGGCAGGGACCAGCACATGCCACCCGTGAGGGCTCACCTAGAGCGTCCCAAAGGGGCACTGGGGGCCATGCCTGGGCAGCCTGGTTGGCACTGGGTCCCTGCTCTGCTGCTGCTCAGATTCTGCCCAGCCACAGGGGCAGGGACTATTCCTGGGAATCCTGGTAACCACCTGTGTATTACTCCACAACAGCCACCCTGGAAGGGGCTTTGCAACCTCCTGCCTTTTTGGACGGTGCTCTACACGTGTTGGGCTGCAGAGACTCCCCAGCTGTTTGCTTGTTAATTTATGGGGGCAGGTGTAAAGCTGAGAAATGTTGATTTTCCCCTCACTCCCAGTGCCAAGCGGGAGCTGGTGTGTCAGCCAGGGGCAGGAATCAGTGCACAGGCTGCTGCACTGAGCACCACCCAGCGTGACATGGAGGGAAGGATGGTCAGTGTTTGCTGTCAGAGATGGGCTAGACCACTGTTAATCCACCTAAAGAAGCCCCGTGTGTGATATGGGTGTGCCTTGGCCATCCTTCCACCCACTGCAGGGCTGAGCTGCATTTGCTGGGGTCTCGTGGTTGTCAGGGGACATGCCTGACCACCCTGGGCAGTTTCCTTTAAAAATCCCCTCTGATTTTATTTTCTCCCGAGCAAATTGTAGCATAATTCCCTCTCTTGCCTGACGGGTGCTCAGAGTTAATTGAAAGCTGCAGCTTTTGTCCTGTAATCTGGGAGGAAGCAGCGCTTGTTGCTCCTGCACGGTAATCCCTGTCTTTGCACGAGGGAGCAGGGCCCAGAGATCTGCACAAAGGCACCACTGCAAAACATCCAGGCAGCTCCCAGCCTTTCTCCTCCTCTGCACCCCGTGCTGAGCTTTGGGGGCGCAGGGAGAGGGTGCGGGCAGGGCTGTGCCCCCCAAAGGGCTGCCCGTCCCCCATGGGCAGGCGGCTGCTGCTTGGCTGTGCCCCAGAGCCTGGGGCTGCCAAAGGGAGGGTGTGTGTGCTGGCAGCGGCTCCACAGCCAGCCATGGCTGTATTTGCATGATCCTGTTTTGTGTCCCTCGCTGCTTTCTGCTTCCCAGAGATAGCGTGTCCTGCGGAGGAGCTGCCGGCTTGCACAGCCTCCCCTGCTCTGCCCTGAGCTTGCTGCATTCTTGCACTCACTGAAGACAGCGGGTAACTCCCCTTGGGCAGGAGATCCGAGGGTTTAACTCTTCTGCAACCTTTGATGGGTCTGGTCTGCATTTTGAGCTGTTCTCTGCTGGTCCCTCTCCTGGCCTGGCATGGCTCAGGGCCATCACTCTAAAGCTCAGCCCTCTCCAGGTCTTGCCCTTCCTGGAAGAGCTGTTACCCTGCAAGTGGATGTGTGGACACAGCTGTTACCTTCTCCTGCTCTGAAAATGCATGGTTCCTTTTTCCTGAACTGGAACCAGGCAGTTTGCATCCCCCCTTTCCGCTTCTTAGTTTCCTTAATAATCTCCCCAGGGAGAGACAATGTCTCTGAGGTTTGTGCAGAGGAGGTTGAAGGTAGGTTGGCTCGTGGGCTCCTCCATCGAGGGTAACCTGGCTCCTCCAAACACAAAATGGGCTGTTTGCTTCTGCACACCATCCCTTGGGCATTCAAATGAGTCTCCCTGGACTGCAGATTCATCTTTTCCAAGACAGGTGATTTTGAGGGTAAAAACACTGTGAAATCTTTGCTGCTGTGGAGATAGGATAAGCAGGATGCAGCAGTGGGTAATCCTGGAGGATGGAGGGGCTGAGTACCCCAGGAGTGTTTGGGAGGCTGTGACTGAACACAGGGGTGGGCACGCTGTTGTTTACAAGACAAGTGACCAAACAAGGCAGCCCTCACGGGCAGTTGTGTTGGAGAGAAGTCATTTATCTCATCCTCAGTGTTGCCCACCGTCTCCATTTCACACTTCATTTAGCATCCCTTACTGTGCTCCCTGCTTGCAATGCCACCTCCTGAATTTGTGATGTTTCTGTGGGGCTCCTCCCTGCTCCTGGCTCTGCTCTCACCTTAATCCAAATGGATTTTTTGCTGAGTTGGGCATCAGCTCTGGAAAATGTGCAATGCAAAGGGTGGGGCTCAGCGGCTATCACAGACCCTCCAAGGCATAAGGAGCCCCCTGTGCACCCCATGTGCTGCCTCCAGACCCCACAGGACTGCTCTTCTGCCATGGCCTGCCCATGAAGGGGGTCAGCTCTGCCCTCCTGAGCTCTCTTCCATTTAGCTGGCAATTTTCCACTCCCCAATGCTAATCCCCTTTCTGTGGCTTAGTGGCATGGCTTGCCTGCGTGGGGCAAGCTGGGGCTGCCAGGCTGCAGCCACTCCAAGGGTTTACTGGCGTTACGGGATGTGGGTGGATTCCTGCAGCTGGAGAGAAGGGAGGCACTGCTTTCCCAGCCCTCCCTGCTGCAAACCCCCCCAGCCCTGCTCCATAGGAAGCCCCCTGTGAAGGAGCAGCTCAGGGCTGTGGCTTCAGGCAGTGGGTCACGCTGGACATGGTCACCCCCTGAAATAGCGGTTGCTACAACCCGAGGCATAAACAAGCTGGAGCTCTTAGCAGGGCAAGCCCAGGCTTCCTTCCAAGCAAATGCAAGGTTTGGTTGGGTTTTTTCCAAGGTCCCTGCTCCCTGCCCTGCTCAGCTGCTGCCTGGGGAAGCCTCACAGCAAACGGGAGCCGGAACGGTCAGTGCTGGAGTGGGATTGCAGTTGTATTCAAGCCACGATTCGCCCCACTTTGGCAGTGAAAGGCTGTTTTCCACCACCCGTTGCAATGCGCCTGCTCACCTGCAATGCATGCAGCTTTTTTTCCTGTGAGAGCTCCCAAGGAATAGATGCCCTAAACCAGCTCCCTGGGCTGGTTTGGCTTATGGGTTTTTGCTGGTGTCCCTGGGGCTGTGGCACTGCCGTGGGGGATGATGGTGCTGGTGGTGGGTTCCCATCGTGTTTGTCACCCCAGGGTGCGTCACAGCCATTGCAGGGCTCTCTGCCAGCACATGTGGTTTGTCTCTGAGGGGTGTTTCATGCCTGAGGTGTCTGCAGTGATGCCCCTTCACAGGAGCAGCCCCCTTCACTGGCTGTCTCTTGAACAGCCTGGCCAGGTGTCCCTGGGACCTCCCACAGCCCATCTCGGAGCTTCAGAGCTGTTTCTGCTCTGCTGTTGTTCTCATGAGCCCCGAAAGAGAAGCAGAGCAGCAGAGGGTGGCTGGACACTGGTGGCCATGGTGCCACCGGGCTCTGCCAGCCCAGCCCAGGAGATAATCCGGGATTGTCTAATTGACGTTCCTTCTTTGTCATGAAGCGTTTAAAGCCAACAGTGAGCGACTGTGACTTGTGCCTGCAGCTGCCAGCCCCCTCCCCGGATTCAGCTTTGCCTTTTGGGGAGTTCTTGCAGCTGGGGCTTTGTCTGGGCCAGGCGAATGCGGCAGCCGCTGTGCCAGCGCCTGGCAGAGCCGGCACAGAGCTGCAGTCTCAGGCTCTGCGACACTGTCACAGGCAGAGTGGGGAGCAGAGGGGTCCTGTCCCACTCTGCCTGGGGTGAATCAGGGCTGAGCATCCCCACTGCCAGTGCTGGATCCTCTTGTCCCTTCCCTGGCTGTGCCATGGTGTAGGGCGGTGGCGTGAGCCCCTCACTTGTCACAGGACAGTTGCATTTGGCAGTCCTGGGTGGTGTTTAGTGGCAGGGTTTCTGGCAGGAAAGCAGGTGCTTGATCCCTTCCCAGGAGTGTGGCAGGTCCACCAGGTCTTATCAAGGAGGAGAACAGCCAGTGTGATGGCTGGAGGATTTGGGTTGAAATTCATCATGTTCAGGGTGATGTGAAAGAGGTGTGGGCAATGCAGACTGTGTGGATCTGTGGGGACCGGAGGGGACAGTCCCTGAGCATTTCCAGTGGACACAGCCCTGTGCTGGATGGGGAGGTGGCACTGGAGACTCCACAGCAGTTGTGTGCTGCAGCCCTGGAGGAGGCCTTGGGTTGGTGCTGGTGCCAGCAGGATGTCACCCTTGGCCCTGCTGTGACAGCGATGCAAAGGCTTCATGCCAGGGGCTGTGCTGAGCTGGGGGAGGTTTGTCCCTGGGAGAGCTGATGGGACTGGGAAGGGGTGGAAGGGGGTACCCAGCCCAATGGCTGCTGCTTGGTGACAAAACAAGGGGCAACCTCTGGTTCCCTACGCTAGTGGCATCTCATTCATGTCCCTGCATTGCCTCCCCTGTCCTCGCCTGCCGTCTCCTTCTCCCCTCCCCTGCCTCCCTGACACATCTTTTCCAAAGATAACCTAATTTTTCTCCCCGTGGCTGCTGCCTGTGCTGCTCCTGCAGCTCCTTTCCCTCCCCCACCTTCCTCTTTCTTTCACCACAAATACTCTCAGGCGCCCGTGTTGACTGTTCCCTGTGATGGGTGTCTGGCTCATCTGTGGGCGATGGTGCCCAGCTGGCTCTGAGCCCTTTCCTGCAAGGATTGGGCTTGACCCAAGGGGTTGAAAGTCCATGAAAATGGCTCGTGGGATGGAGGAGGGCAGGGGAGCCATGGTGGGGAGGTGTCCCGTGGGTCTGCCCCCCTCTAACACACATCTCCCCCCAGGATGAGATCGAGGAGCTGCGCGCCGAGATGCTGGAGATGAGGGATGTCTACATGGAGGAGGATGTGTACCAGCTGCAGGAGCTCCGGCAGCAGCTGGACCAGGCCAGCAAGACCTGCCGCATCCTGCAGTACCGGCTGCGCAAAGCCGAGCGCCGCAGCCTGCGCGTGGCACAGACCGGCCAGGTGGACGGAGAGCTCATCCACAGCCTCGAGCAGGACGTCAAGGTGGGCCTGGAACAGGACATCTCAGGGCCCCCAAAGTGTGTTTTGATGAGTTGGGGGTGTTGGGGTACAGGGAGCTCCACTGGGGTTGTGCTGATTGTGGGGCTGTTAATGGGGACATCACCCTGCTATTAGTGGTGATGTGAGAAGTGGGGAGCAGTTCTTTGAGCTCATGGGTGGTCGGAGGAGATCCTGAGGGTGGAAAGGGCCAGCACGTGCCCAGGGATGGGTGTCTTGCAGTGCCATATTTGAGGTTCATCCTGTGCAGGCTGGAGCCCAGCCCAGCCATGCCATGTGCATGAGTGGGGATATGATGGGGACACCACTGAGGCCAGGAGTGTTCAGGGACGGCATGCGGGGACCAGGACCCTGTGGACCTGGGAGCTTCTCCTCTTGGCTGTCAGGAAAACCTTGCAGAGTCCCAGGAACCACAGCATGCTGGGCTGGGGCAGGGACAAGGGGATTTCTGCAGGATGACGTTGCTGTGCCCTTAAGGAGCCACTGGTGCCCATGAGTGTTTGCTGAGGGCTCTTGCTGACACAGCTGCTGCCAAGAGGGGGGTGCAGTGGCAGTCGGAGACAGCTCTGGGTGGATGGGCAGCAGCTCGAGGACTAACTTTGTTTTTTGAGCAGAAAACAACCAGTGCTGGAGCCAAGACATGCCACAAGTGTGGGGCTGTGAACACGCCTTGCACTGCCCATCCCTGCCGGGGCCCTGATCCCCTCCCCAAACCGCCCATCAGCCCCCAGCTTGAGCTGCTGCTGCCAAAAACTCCTCCTCCAGCTTCTCCCTTTCTGGGAAAGAAAGCACAGCCCGTCCTTGGGGGAACAGGAGGCTGACCCCATGGCCTGAGCCCCCCCCCAGCCCTACAGAGGGGCTTGCTGCTGCCTCCACAGCACTGGTATCCTGGGCTGTGCAGGGGAGCAGGGACACTGGGGACAATTTCTTCCTTCCTACAGATGCAGAAGTGAATGTTTAGTGCTATTAAGCTCCCCTTATGCCAGGGGCTGCTCCCTTGCTGGGATCTGGAGAGAGGGAAGGCTCTGGGGTGGTTGTAGGCACCCTTTGCTTCGGGGCAGCTGCTGGTTTTTCTGTAATGTGATGCAGCAGCTCGCCTTTCTCCTGACCGGCACAGCTGCTGCCCTCAGTGAGAGGCTGCCTCTTCTGGTGCTGCCCACTGGCTTTTCCAACCTTCTGGGGGCTTTTCCAGCCTCACAGTTTGGGAAAAAGGGAGAAAAAGGCAACAAACATCCCACAGCATCGGATTAGAGCTGGAGAAGGCGGTTTGGGCAGGGAATGGAGGCACAGGGCAGCCTTGCAGTTGGTGAAGGGGGAACAGCAGTCACAGCATATGATCAAGGGGACACACATAGGGGTCGGGGTGTCACCCACCATGGTGTCTGCTCCAAGCTGTCTCAGTAACAGCCCAAGGATCTTTGTATGAGGACTGTGGTTGCCCAGGAGCTGTAGTCCCAACCTCCTGCGTATTGTGCCCAGTCTGGTGAGACCCCTGTTGTGTCCACAGGTGGCCAAGGACGTCTCTGTGCGGCTCCACAATGAGCTGGAGGTGGTGGAGAAGAAGAGGATCAGGCTGGAGGAGGAGAACGAAGACCTGCGCCAGCGGCTCATTGAGACCGAGCTGGCCAAGCAGGTGGTGCAGAATGAGATGGACAAGCTCCGAGAGGTGAGGGGGACACAGGAGGAGGCACTGGGAGGCATCCCCAAGGCTCTGCTTGTGGCAGGTGTCCTGGCCTTTGAATCATGGGATCCCCCAACCCTGCTTGAGTCACTGAAACCCAAACCATGCTGCAGATGCCTGTGAAACCCGAGCAGTTGCAGGCTTCATCCCACCCTGCGGGCACAGGCTGGCTCTACCCCATCTTGGGGGGGCTGCAGGACTTCCCCCCTGTGCTAGATACACTTTATATGTCCTCAGCCTCTTGCTCAGCCCGACCACCTGAGCCATGCCCAGCTCCCACTGGGCAAAGCCCTGCGTGTTGTGTGGGGGTCTGCGTGTCCCTGGCACAGTGCCTGGTGCTGTATCCTGACCACATGCTGCTGGTTCAAACTGGGCTGAGCCGTGGGGCTGCGTGGCAGCGATGTCCCCGTGGTGTCCCAGCAGTGTCCTGATGGTGTCCTGGAGGTGCTGCTGCAGGACTGAGTGGGTGCACAATCCCCTCTGTGTGCTGGGCAGCCACACAGGTCCCCATGTACACGGGTCCTGGGCACTCTGTGCCGTGTTTGGGACCAGCTCCTGGCCAGGATGTTATCCTTGGCCATAGGAAAGGCATGCTGGTGACAGCATGGACTCGTGACCCACTGCAGCACTTGTAACCCACTTCCCTACTGCCCGGGCTGCCTTTGGTCCCCGGGGAGCCTCGGGAAGCATCGCTTGCTGAGCCATCAGGGCTGTGTGGGGGAGGAGATGCACGAAGGGAAGGCTCTCACTTCCCGCACCGTGCTTCCTGCACACGGCTTGGGATCTCTACGGGCAGCTCCTGGGAAGCTGCAGAGCCGGGTCCTGATCACACCCATCCCCTCTCAGCCACCCTCCCGCTGGTGGCACAGAGCAGTGTCCCCCGCAGTGTCCCCCAGGCGGGGTGTCCTGTCCCCTGGCTGCTAAACAGCCATGAAATGGGTTTCCCTGCAGCCGGGAGCGCGGGCTGAATAACAAATGGCAGCGCTGGGAGCTGGGCTGGAGCTGCTGGAGCGCCTGGAAAACAGGCAGAGAAAATGGTTGCGTGGTCGGTGTGTGGGGAGCCCCGAGAGGCAGCTGCTGCCTTGCCCTGGCCGAGGGGCGTGGGACAGGATGGTGGGACAGGATACAGCCCCTCTCTGCAGCTGCCTGAGCCCAGAGGGGATGCTGCCGCCTGGCACCAGCTCCGAGATGGTCCCCAGGCTCGGTATGGTGTGTCCCCAGGCTAGCAAGGGCGTTGGGGTTACTCACTGATTGCAGAGCGCTAATTAGGCAAACATTAGACAAAGTGAGCTAACAGCCCTCCTCCACCTCCTCCCTGCTGCTGGAGGGCGCAGAGCCTGGCAGAGCCTGGCAGCAGCCAAGCCAAGAGGCTGCGCAGGGCTGCGCTTACCCCTCAGGGCTGATTATTTCTCCCTTTCAAGAGGTTTCTCCCATAATTGGCTAACTGTCCGGGGATCATCCCCAAAGGCACAGGAATTTTATTTTCCCCTCTACCCCTCAATGGCTTCTCCTGGGGAGCAGGAAATAAGTAGGATCAATCCGGGCACCTCATGCCAATCCTGCCACATCGAGCTCAGCTGCAACGAGACCCTCAGGCACGGACGGCCACCCCAAGGGATGCTTCCAAGGTGGAGCATCATATCTGACCTAGGGTGCTGTGCCTGGGGCTGCTTGGGGTTGTTTGAGGCTGCTGATGCCCTTTGCCAGCCCCAGTCCCCAGTTCAGCGTGGGTGAGGGATGTCGACGTGGCACAGCCAGCCCCTGGGAGAGGCTCTGCAGCTCCAGCAGCTCCAGTGATGGTCGTGGCCTTAATAGGAAAGCCTGGAGCCCGGCACCTTGGCACAGGCAGCAGCTTACATTTCACAGCTGCTTTCTTTGGCTGTTGGGCCTCAGCACCAGCTTGGAAATAGGTCCAGGGCAGCTGCATGGATTGGCCAGTGCTCATGGGGGGCTGTGTGGATGTTCTTGAAGGTTTTCCCCCAGCTCTCCTCCCCAGGGTGCTCTGGGAACCTGCTTTTTTCCTCCACTTTTGGTCTCCCTTATTGCTCTGTCCGTCTTCCCCATCTCCCAGCTATCCTCACTAGCCTGGTCATTGTCCCTTGTGTCCCCAGAGACCCTAAAAGCAGAGTCAGCATTGTCCTGCTGAGGAGCCCTCCCCATAGCTGAGTGACCAGGACATGTCCCTTGCCTGGGGAAGAGGAAATGGGGAATGTCATCATCTGCTGCTCCCACACTGGAATGCCCTGAGAGCTGTCCCTTGGCCTGGGGGTTGGATTCTCTGCTCCATCCAGCCCTGACAGGGACTGTGACTCAGCCTCTCCACTCTCCATGGCTCATTTCCTGCTCACTCCTGCTCTTTCACTGCTCACTTGCCTGCAGGGGGAATTTCTGGCCAAACCTCATGATGTGATGCTTGCCAGCCCAGCTCCCTCAAAGCAAAGGGCCTCTCTCAGCCCACTGGGGCTCGGGGGTTTTCCTGGGGTTCACAAGCAGCTGGAAAAGTTGACGTCAATGGACATCTGTCTGTCTGCACTGGGGGGCTGTGCCATTGCTGTGGGTAACAGCCCTCTCTTCTGCCTGCAGAATTCCCTGAAGAAGCGGGGATCTCGCTCCCTCGGGAAGACCGAGAAGAAGCCATCAGTGCAGGTATTGCCACCCCTGCATCCAGGACACACCACAGTGACCCACCAACACCCAGGTCATGGTGCCAGCAGGACATTACGCCCAGCCCACGAGTAAATCTGGTCTTGGCAGTGCCATCCCCTCCTTGCAGGGCTTTGCAGAGCTTTCCTGCCTCTCAAAGCCCCTGCATAAGGGAGGGATTGATGTGCTGGGCCATCCTCTTTGTCCTCAGCCGCTCCCTTGTCTCATTTATCAATGGAGCAGCAGTGGCCAGGCGGTGGCTTTAACCCTTTCCCTGTATAAGGAGCTGAAGGACTTTGGCTTTTATGCTGCAAGGCTGTTTCTGCTCTTGGGCTGTGGCTGTTGCAGCCTGGATCCCTCCTGCCTGTCAGCAGCTGTGCTTGAGGGTGGCCCAGGAACCTCGTGGGGTCTGGGAGAGCAGAGCATCCCCATGGGGGATGAGTGGAAGCCACACGCTGTCCCTGCCCCTCGCAGGCTGCCGGGGCAGAGCAGGGGATGGGGGATTTGCTGGTGGCAGCAGGATTTCAGCTGTCACTTGCTGTTGGGCTGAGCTGCTGTGACTCGCTAATGCTGTTACCAGGGCTCGGAGAGGCAGAGCTGCTGTTGCTGGGTTAGAAAGGCAAGAGGAAAAATCCTCTTTCAAAGGCAAAAAGACCTGAAAGGTTTATTTTGGGGAGCAGATCTACTCCCCCAAAGCTGGAGCAGGGAAGGAGACCTTGTACAGCTAATCCTGACACGCTGCTGAGAGCATCTCATGGTGAGGACCCTGAGCACCCTGAGGGTTCTGGGTGACTTATGTCCTTTCTGGCACAGCCCACTCTGTGCAGCCACAGGACAGGGATCCCCAGGCCCTGAAAGACTTCCAGCCTTTTATTTATCATTTCCCTTTACCTCCCTCCTTGAGAGCCCTTTCTGGCCAGCTGATGGTCCCAGCCCCCTTCCCCCATTTCTCCAGAGAGCAGACTGTGGCTTTGCACCTACAGCTGGCTCAGCCCTGAGCTGAGGGGGCCCCTCCATCACTTTTTTCTCAAGGCTGAAGCCCCTCCTCTGTCTCCTCCTGGAACAGGAAACAACCACCAGCCCTTGGCTGCAGTAAAACCCCCCATTCTGCTTCCCACGCCCCTGCAGAGCCCAGACCCCTCAGCCTGGGGATGCAGGGCTGGATGTGGCCCCAGCTCTGGGGTGGGACCGATGCTCCAGGAAAGAGCCGACCCTGGGCTTCCCTGGGTGCAAATGCCCTTGGATGTGGCTCCTCCACCCGCTCCCTCCACCGTGGCTGGTGGCCCTGTGGGCACAGATCCTTGTGACTCATCTGTGGCTTCCTGGGCCCCTTTTCTGCCCAACCGACATGGCTGAGCTCACCAAAAATAGAGATGGGGGGGACAGACTTAACACCAAGGTCTGACCAGAGCCCAGGGGCACTCAAGGTGGTTTTGGGGACTTCTGTGTCCCTCTGGCAATGCCAAGGGGTAGAGGGACACGCCACGCTGCTGCCTTTTTTTTTTCCCCTGGAAAAACAGGAACTGAGGTCATGTCTGCCCTGGCGGGGAGAGCTGCTCACGCCAGCCCTCCCTAATCTCCACAGCTAATTAAGGGGGCACAGTTTAATGCGCCTTAACGAGGCCATGTCTCTGTGCACGAGCATGGAATTGCAGTAGGGTGGTTCCTGTGGTCACGGCAGGACATTTGGGGAATAAAATGGAACCCCAAACTCATGGGGTCCCCCCTTCCCATCACCCCTGGCCTTAATATGAGCAGTCCAGGAAGTTTGCAGAGTAAATACGTGCTGTGGGGTTTGGGGATGTGAGGGTGGGCATGGCTGAGGGGTCTGGAGCATCCAAAGAGGGGGACAGCATGCTTTCTGCCAGTCAAGGAAAGGGGAAAGGGGATGAGTTCAGTGTGGCAGGGGGCTGCCAGGGCCACCAGCCAGCCAGCCAAAGGGCTCAGCCACCCCCAGCACCCACCCAGCTGCAGTGGGGCAGCAGGGTGAGGGTCACAGCCAGGCAGGTCCCCTCCTGGCAGTCACCTCGCCAGAGCTCGGAGCACTCAAGTGACCCCACGGCACGGGAAGCTGCGAGCTGGACGTCAGGAAATCCTGGTCCTCCATCCAAAAAGCTTCCCAGAGCGGAGAAACACTCTGTCTGGGCAAATAGCCAAGATCCTAACTGCTAAATGAATAAAGAAAAAAAAAGAAACAACAAAACACATGGAGGAATGGTCCTGAGAAGCAAAGGGCTTGGGAAGGGACTAGAGGGCTGATGCTGAAGCTTTGCCTGGGTTTTGTGTCCCCTGGCGAGGTGGTGGCAGTGAGGCCAAGGGCTGGATTTCGGGAGGCTTCCAACTGAAACTGCTGCTTCTCTGCTCTGTGATGGAGTGTTTGGGGCTGAGTGGGAGGAGCAGAGTCCCAGTGAGGGTGCAGTGCAGTGTCAGCAGTGGCAGTTTTTTCAGCACTTGCCAGTTTTTGGGAGGAAACCTTGCTGACTTTTATTTTGCCTTGTGGAGTATTGACAGCTTTCCCTCCCCCTCTGCCCTGCAGTGAATTGGGCTGGGTTTGGTCTACACATCCCTAATGGTGGCTCAGTGTCCTTCCTGTGGCCAGAGACATGGATCTCCTTGGCCAGGCATCTCCTGGCTGTCCCTGAAAGCCTCCAGGATAGATCTTAAAGCATTTCCCTTTCCATGAGTGGCTGCAGCTTCCCTGGGATGACTGGGGTGGGGTAGTGACATATCCCCAGGGCTCTTTTAGAGCCCCTGCAGCCCCTGGGAGCGCCCTTCTAACACCCACACCCTCTCTGTCCCCAGGAGGACAGCGCAGACCTGAAGTGCCAGCTGCATTTTGCCAAGGAGGAGTCAGCCCTCATGTGCAAGAAGCTGACCAAGCTGGCCAAGGAGAATGATGGCATGAAGGAGGAGCTGCTGAAGTACCGATCCCTGTACGGGGACCTCGACAGCTCCCTGTCCGTGGAGGAGCTGGCTGACTCCCCCCATTCCCGCGAGGCCGAGCTGAAGGTCCACCTCAAGCTGGTGGAGGAGGAAGCCAACATCCTCAGCCGGAGGATAGTGGAGCTGGAGGTGGAGAACCGTGGGCTGCGGGCCGAGATGGACGACATGAAGGGCCAGGGGGACAGGGAGCTGCCAGGGCAGGATGCCCGGTTCCTGGTGGGTGTCTCCAGCTGCGGGGACTCAGGGGACACGGTGGCAGAGCTGCGCCGGCACCTGCAGTTCGTGGAGGAGGAGGCCGAGCTGCTGAGGCGCTCGCTGCTGGAGCTGGAGGACCAGAACAAGCTCCTCCTCAACGAGCTGACCAAGTACAAGTCGGACCACGAGCTGGACGTGACGCTGTCGGAGGACAGCTGCTCGGTGGTCAGCGAGCCCTCGCAGGAGGAGCTGGCCACGGCCAAGGTGCAGATCAGCGAGCTCAGCGGCAAGGTGAAGAAGCTGCAGTATGAGAACCGTGTGCTGCTCTCCAACCTCCAACGCTGTGACCTGGCCTCCTGCCAGACCACCCGGCCCATGCTGGAGACCGACGCTGAGGCCGGCGACTCGGCACAGTGTGTCCCCACGGCCGGCTGGAGGGACGGCGTGGGCGGCAGCGAGGCCGACGGGCAGGACAGGGTGTCTGGCGGTGGGAAGGTGCTCGATGGCCCTGCCAAGCTGCTCAAGCCCAAGGACCTGGAGACCTTGCTGGGCATCCGGGACCAGGCGACGCTCGTCAGCAAAGCGATCGACGTCTTGATTTCGGATGCCAACGGCTTCACCTCCGGGCTGAAGGCTTGCTTGGACAACGAGTGTGCGGGGGTGCTGCTGGGCGAGGCGGTGGGCAGTGGTGGTGAGAGCCCCAGTGATGCCAAGCTGATGAACGTGCTCCTCATGCGGCTGGGAGTGCTCCAGCAGGACCTGGGCTGCCTCGTGAGGAAGGTGGACCACCTCACCGGCGGCCTCAAGGAGCACACGGACTCTTTCCCCTTCTCCAGCCCCAGCAGCCACGACATCACCAAAGAGGGGCTGCAGAAGGAGCACGCCTCTGACTTTCAGGTACGGCTTCTTCCCACATCCCTCACAGCAGCCACTGCTTTATTTGCTGCCCCATTTCCTCCTGCTTTAATGGAGCAAACCCTGATCCCCAGTGTAACCTCCCTCCTGCCTCTCCAGAGCAAAATCCAGACTAACACCTCACTGCATGCCAGTGGCACCGGTGACAAGGTAGGACTCTGCTCCAACAGAGTGTGCCCAGGGCAGGAGGCAGTGGGCATCCTGGCACATCCCAGCACAGGCTGCTTGTGCTGAGGCTGCTCTGCCCGTGGCCAGGGGCAATCTCACCTTAGTAGGGACTGATGTTTTGGCTATTCAACCCAACATCCCCGGCTTGGAAGTTCACTCTTGTTGGGGATGAGTTGGGTGGGAGAAGAGCAGCCTGCAGCCCCTGAAAGCAGCCCAAATTGTGGGGACCCTGCTTGCAGGAAGCCTCACCCCCCAGGGGTGCCCAGGCAGGATAATTTGGAGAGCAAAGACTCCAGGGCAAATCTGCATGCAGCAAGGAGCACCTTTGGAGCAGCGGAGAGCAGCTCATGCCATGCTGTCCCACTCCTCTTGGGGGTCCCAGCTAATGTTGGGGACCAGGGATGTCAGTGGTGGTTGGGGCTGCGGGCACAACCCCTTTTCTGGAGCACACTCGCTTGTTCAGAGTCCTATTTCTCTGCATGTGGTCCCACCAGTCCCGGGTCCCAGTCTCCTCCAGTCACTGCATGGCACCGTAACTGGTGTTTGCACATTTTTTCCCTCTTTCTCTCTTTTTTCCCCTTTCCCCAAACAATCCAGGCCACGTGTCTCCTCATCCTGTGTTTCCTTTTGGTTTCCGCATTGTCTCCCGCCATGGTGATGAAGCTCCTTCTCCTCCTCATCCTTTTTGTTGTCTTGTAGTTCTTTACTGTTTCGGAGACCCATTGTTTTGTTTTCTGGCTTTTTTTTCTTCCCGCTCTTTTGGTTTGTTCTCATTAACTTGCCCACGCATGCAGCAGCCTGATTTTAGGGACGCCGACCCTTACCGCATCCCCCACGCCAAGGACACGGACCCCGCACATCCCCGGAGCTACAAAACCTGCCGGCCCGAGGAGAACGACTCCTACGCCACCGAGGTATGACACGGGCACGGAGCCACGTCCCCTCGGCCAGCAGGGTTGGGGACAGGGCTGTGGGACAGGGAGGACCCTCTTGAGAGCTGGGGACAAGGGAAGCTGCAGAGACCCTGTTGGGGAGGGACACAGGGAGGTGCAGCCGGACACAGCCCACCATCCCTGTGTCCTCTCTGGGCTGTTGCAGATGAAGGAGCTGCAGCTGGTGCTGTCAGAGGCCAATGAGAGCCTGCGGGGGCTGCAGGAGCAGCTCTCACAGGAGAGGCAGCTGAGGAAGGACGAGGTGGACAACTTCTCACAGAAGATCTGCCAGGTGAGTAGGCAGCAGACCCTTCCCCTGGGAGACAAGTGTCCCCACACCCATGGGTGTGTCACCTCCAGCCCCAGCCCAGTGACCCACCTGGGGACCTGGGTGTCACCTGGGAGCACACACAGTATGTCCTATCATCAAGGGACACAGGCTGAGCTCACTCCTCCTCATACATGGGTGTGCAGCCATGCAGAGCTTCCCCCGTGATGCTGCCTCAATGGCCCTGATGTCCCCAGCATGCTGCCAGGGCATTGCAGCTCCCCAGAAATGTTACAGATGGAGCTGACAGCAGGCTCAGCCCAGACCGTGGGGCAGAGGCACCACATCCCTATCACCAGCCCCTGTCCTGGAGCCCACATGTCTCTCCACAGCTGAAGGAAGACCACCAGAAAGCGCTGCTGCGACGGGAGTTTGAGCTGCAGAGCCTGAACCTGCAGAGGCGTCTGGAGCAGAAGTTCTGGAGCCAGGAGAAGAATCTGCTGGTGCAGGAGTCACAGCAGTTCAGGCAGAGCTTCCTCCTGCTCTTCATGAAGCTCAAGTGGTTCCTCAAGCGCTGGCGCCAGGGCAAGATGGTGCACAGCGAGGGCGAGGACTTTTTGGAGGTACAGTGGGCTGAGGAGCTCCCACCTCAGCTGCCTTGGAGGGGGGAACACGCTGTGGGGCATGCAGGGCTGTCCTTATGCCTACACGTCCCACCCAGGGCTGTTTGGATGTCCCCCATCCCTGACTGTGGGCTGTGGGTCCCCTGATCACCCCAGCCATGGTGTCTCCCACAGGTGAACAGCATGAAGGAGCTGTACCTGCTGCTGGAGGAGGAGGAGCTCGCCCCGCAGCAACAGGCAGACAACAAGATGTGTGCTGGGGACACCTGGACCCCCAACACAGTGAGTGGGGTCCCCACAAGCCCAGGGGGTGGATCAGGGCAGGATCAGCCCCTGCTATGGATGTGTGGTATGGAGTGGTGGTTCCTCTCAGGGTGCATGCCCCCTGCAGACACATCACCCCCAAAGATGGTCCCTTGCCTTGGGAGCAGCCTGCAGGGCTGGCATGCAAAGAGGGCAGCTCCCACAACGTGCCACCCTGTTGGGGTCCCAGCTGCCCGTGCTCACCCCTGCTCCCTCGGCAGCCCAACGAGTGCATCAAGACGCTGGCGGACATGAAGGTGACCCTGAAGGAGCTGTGCACGGAGCTGCGGGAGGAGCGGCGCGGGGCCAGCGAGCTGCAGCAGCAGTTCACCAAGGCCAAGGCTGCCTGGGAGATGGAGCGCGCCGAGCTCAAGTGCCACATTGCCCAGGTGGGGGCCCTGGGCACCCCGTGGGCTGGCAGAGCCCCCCTGGCCTGGTTGGGGGCTGGGGGGCTGCCTGTGCCCTGTGCCAAGTGCTGGCTGTTGGGCAGGGCTGGGAGCAGGGTGGCACTGTGGGAATCTTAATTAGCAGCCGCTCAGGCAGGCGAGTTTCTATAGCAACGGGGCTGGCATGGAAATCTGACTGTGGAGCAGCAGAGGATGCTCTTTATTCCTCTGCTGGGTTTGTGTGGGGAGGGTGGGATGGGACAGAGGCTCAGCATCCCTCCCCAGGACAGGCATCTGAGAGCAGCATCAGAGCTCTCCTCTTATGAGTTACAGCGCAGGTGGGGACTCTGCATCCCTGTGGGTGCTGCAAAAGGGAGGCATGGCTGTGGTGGAGGCAGGAGGTGGAGGGAGGTGGAGGCAGGAGGTGGAGGGCTCCTGCCCGCAGAATCAGTCCTGTTGGTCCTCCAACCCTGTCCTCCCAGTGATGAGAGGTTTCCACTCCCTCACAGTGTGCTGCCAGCAGCTCATGGCTGTACATCAGCTCTGCAGGTGCCAGCACTTTCCAGGCAGGATTTCCCCAGGCCTAGCTTAGCAGTGGTCCCCAGTTCCCCACACTGCCTCAAAAGAGAGCAGAGGCAGCACCCCAGTGGCAGCAGCATCCTCGGGGTCTGCTCTGCCAGCCCTGCAGGTGATGCTGCCCCTCTCCAGGAGGCAGGTCCTGCATGGAGGAGTGTGGGCAGAGCACAGCCGGGCAGGCAGGACATTCAGCCTGTGTCCCACTGGGTGACCATCTGCCAGGCCAGCTGGCACAACGTGGCTGCAAGCCAGGGCTGGCCATGGCTCACCTGCACCCACAGCACACAGCCTTGGGGACAGGTTTATTGCCCAGCCTGGCAGCATGGGACTGGCACTGGGGAGTGGGAGGCACGCAGCCTTGCCCCTCTGCTGGAGATGTGGATCCCCCACAGCTACCAATGTGTCCCTGCAGCTGGAGTCAAAGGCAGGCAAAGGGATTGCAGAGCGTGCGCTGCCAGACTGGAAGGTGGCACTGAAGAGGGAGCGTGAGGAGCACCAGCATCTCCTGGCTGAGTCCTATAGTGCTGTCATGGACCTCACCAAGCAGCTGCAGATCAGTGAGAAGAACTGGAACCAGGAGAAGGTGGAGCTGCTGGCTCGCTTCAAGGAGGAGCAGCAGCAGGCAGAGCAGCAAGCGAAGGACCTGCAGAACAAACTCAACCAGGTATGGTGTCCCTCATCCTGAACGTGTCCTCCAGCCTTTGCCACTTGCCCAGAAGGGCACATTTTGCAGCTGTTGAGTGACTGACATATTCTCCAGTTGCAGAAAGGATCCAACCCATGGGCATTGAAGCACTCTGAAATGGAGAAGCATGGCAGCAACTGGAAAGAGGTGGGTAGGAAAAGGTGGAGGGCTCTCAGGGTGCTCATTGGGTCAGGTCTATGCTAAGGGTTAAATGGGAGGTTATGTCAACCCCAATTAATACCCCCTTAAACAGTAAATGAAGCTGCAGGTGGGAGCACCAGGAACTGGGGAGAATGAGAGGGTGGAGGGAATAGCTGACAACCAAGGGCTTCCATGGGGTTACAAAAAGTTGATTTAAAATAGGCGTGGATGCAATAAGCCCCATGCAACTCTGGGAATGGGATGCTGGGCCTGGGAGTGTGTGGGAAGCTCCTGGGAGTGTGTGGGAAACTCGTGGGAGTGTGTGGGAAGCTGGTGGTGTGGAAGCAACCAGGATGCAGCCCTTGCTCCAGCCCATCTCTGTGCTTTTGACCTGTGCTGGCTGATCCCAGAGCTTTCTCCTGTACTCTCTAGGCTCTCAATGAGAAAATCACAGACAAAGAGACAATTTCTGAAGCAGAGGCCAAGGGAACCAACCTCAAAAGGTGAGTGTGCTGGTGCCTGCGTGGTCCCCGGGGCACAGAGGAGGCCCCTGGGCTTGACATCTCTGACATGGTCCAAGGTAGTCCTGGTGGCCAAGGGCTCCCCATGAGAAGTAGGACTGGGTGTCCAGGAAAGCCACATTGGGGTGGGAACAGAGTGCCTCCAGCTGTCCCCCAACCCACTGCCCTGTTCCCTTTTGATCCCCATCCTCTCCCCACAGGACCAAGTCTGTTTCCTCCATGTCAGAGTTCGAAAGCTTGCTCGACTGTTCTCCCTACCTCCCTGGAAAGACTGTGCCAGGGCTGGGTGACCATGCCCGGGGCAAAAAGTCATCCTCAGCCACCCAGCTGCTGCCCAACGGGATCCGGGACAGCGCCAGCGTTCCTCCCTCAAACTGTACATATGTGAATATTGAACAGCCTGTCCCTGACAGCCTGGCCAAGGAGAAGCTGGGCATCTCCTCCTGGGACTACTCACGGGCAAGCAGCCTCTCTGGGCATGACCCAGCCCACAAACAAATACAGAGGAGCTACACAGCACCCGACAAGACGGGGATCCGCATCTACTACAGCCCGCCCGTGGTGCGGCGGCTGGAGGCGCCTCTGGTGCACAACAAGGAGGGGAAGATCATGATCGAGCCCGGGTTCTTGTTCACCATGGCCAAGCCAAAGGAGCCAGAGGAGTCGGCCAGCGCCGAGGGCACCTACAGCCAGTGGCTGTGCAACTTCTCCAAGCAGCAGCGGGAGCTGCTGGACGGCGGCGCGGTGGAGGGCGCAGTGCCGCCAGTGCCACACTTCCCACCCTCGCTGCACGACCTGGAGATCTCGGGCAACATGAGCGACGACATGAAGGAGATCACCAACTGCGTGCGGCAGGCCATCCGTTCCAGCTCGCTCGAGAGGAAGGTGAAAAGCGCCTCCAGCCAGACGGTGGGGCTGGCCCACGTGGGGACGCAGACCATCCAGACGGTGAGTGTTGGCCTCCAGACCGACCTCCCGCGCGGCGCCGGCGTGCACAGCAAGAGCTGGTCCCCGCGCAGCTCCTCCCTCGTGTCCGTGCGCAGCAAGCAGATCTCCTCCTCGCTGGACAAGGTCCATTCCAGGATCGAGCGGCCGTGCTGCTCCCCAAAGTACGGCTCTCCGAAGCTCCAGAGGAGGTCTTCCTCCAAGCTGGACGCCTCCAAGGACAGGAGCCTGTGGAACTTGCACCAGAGCAAGCAGAACGGCTCAGCCTGGGCCCGCTCCACCACCACCCGCGACAGCCCTGTCCTCAGCAACATCAACGATGGCCTGTCCAGCCTGTTCAGCGTGGTGGAGCACGCGGGCAGCACCGAGTCCATCTGGAAGCCGGGCTGCCCTGAGAGCAGCCGGGCCAAGCCCGAAGCACCCAAGTATGGCCTCGTGCAGGAGTTCTTCAGGAACGTCTGCGGGCGGGCGCAGAGCCCCACGGCCCCCCCGGAGAAGAAGGATGCCACCGGGGAGGAGGGCAGCAAGAGAGCCGAGCACCCCGGCCCTGCCACCCACCACCCAGCCGAAAACATCTCCCGCGTCTTGAACAAGAAGGTCCTCAAGCAGAGCAGCTGCGAGGACACCAAGCCCTCGTCCCCCGGGCAGGGCAGTAAGGACACAGCCTTGCGGGACCCCGACCTCATCTCGGCCTTAGCCAGCGAGGTAACGAGGCACGGTGCCCCCCGGGATGTCCCGCCGTGGCGGGCGTGGCGCTGCCTGACCCCGCTAACCCCGCTGTGCCCTGTCTATCTTTGCAGGACACGGCGTGCGACTGCAGCTCCCAGTCCCTCACCTCCTGCTTCGCCCGGCCGTCCCGCTCCACCGTCCGCCATTCCCCCTCCAAGTGCAAACTGCACCCCGCGGACCCCGCCCGGGCGGAGGAGAAGCCGGGGCCCTCGAGTGAGTGAGGACGGGGGCCCGGGGGCCGCAGCGTGCCTGCTATCCAGAGTGCTGCCCGAAGAGCGCCCGCGCTGACGCCCGCGGGGATGCTCTCGGAGGCGGCGCGGGCGCATCTGTCTCCTAACCGTCCCCTCGGCCCCGGGGACGCTTACGAAGCAGATGTGGGGCCGGAGGCTGCCGGGAGCCCCCGGGGTGCGTGGGGACATCCCACCAGGGTGGTCGCTTCACCTCCCACTGCCTGCACCGGGGGGTTCCTCGCTGGTGCCCACCGCCCTGGGAGTGTCAGCTGAGACCCTGCCATGCCAAGGGTGTGCTGAGCGCTGAGAAGGGGAGAGCAGCCAGGCCAGGGGAGGCTGCTGGTGTGGACGGGGAGGGCTGGGGGGGAGCGTGGCCATGTGGAAGCAGTGCTGGAGGTGCCATGCTGCGGTTGCCCCGTGGACAGAGGGTGCTGGACAGAGGGTACTGAGTGGATGAAGGGTGCTGGATGAATGGAGGGTGCTGGCTGTGGTGCTGCCAGCACTGCCCGCCCTGTCTGGGCTCCAGCTTGTCCCGCCAGCCCCGATTGCGGTGTGGTTGCATCAGCCATGGGGCCGCACGTGCTTCCCCAGGCAGGAAGGAGGAGGGAGGTTCCCTGCGGTCACCCGGGCTGGGCTGGCTGGGGGGCCCTCCCTGGCCACCCTTCTGCTCTGGGGGGGCTGCTGAGACCCTGTGCTGCTGGGAAGGGTCCGGGTGGTTCCCCCAGGCTCCTCCAGGCTGCAGAGATGGGCTTGCTGGGTGCACAGTGTGGGGAGAGGCAGCGTGTGCCTCTGTGTGTGTGTGTGTGTGTATGTACATCCATCCCCTGCGCCCCAGGGGCCATGGCTGTGGTGCCCCTGCCTTGAACCCACCTCCCTGCTTGGGGCCACCTGTAGTTATTTCTCCTCCAAGTGCTGAATATACATATTTCTCTTTTTTTTTTTCTCTTTTCTTGTTCTGTTTTATGTTTTGTTGTTTGGTTTTTTTTCCTCCACTTCTGGCTCTGCCCAACTCCGGACAGCCTGCAATGTAAAACCAAGTGCATTTTAAAAATACCGAAATGAGCTACATTGGAGAGGCACCAATTGGATTAAGAGATTGTGGGTTGGGAGGCTGCAGCGTGGCCCATGGTCTGCGCCACACATCCCTCTGTCACCACCAGAAAAAGCCTTACCCAAGGAGGGAGGGGGCAGCAGCCACAGCCCCCACGGCAGTGCAGAGCTCCCAGGGCTGGGGGCTGTGACCCAGCCCCACACAGAGCTGTGTTGATGCCTCTGTGCAGCTCCAGGAGAGAACAGAGATTTCTGAGGCAGCAGCCTGACCTATTTTCTTGCTGCCTGCCAGGGGCCAGGCAGGGATTCACCCAGATGGAGCTGCCTGCAGGTGCCTGTGGATCCTGAGGCTCTGTGCATCACTCTGGGGCTGTGTACACTGCTCCAGGGACACTGTATGCTGGTCCAAGGTCTCTGTGTTGCTCTGGGGATGTGTGCACTGCTCCAAGGGGCTGTGTACACTGTTCCAAGGGCTCTGCATTGCTCTGGAGCTCTGCACACTGTTCCAGGAACTCCATGCACTGCTCCAAGGTCTCTGCATTGCTCTGGAACTCTGCACACTGTTCCAGGAACTCCATACACTGCTCCAAGGTCTCTGCATTGCTCTGGAGCTCTGCACACTGTTCCAGGAACTCCATGCACTGCTCCAAGGTCTCTGCATTGCTCTGGAGCTTTGTACACTGTTCCAGGAACTCCATGCACTGCTCCAAGGGCTCTGTGTGCTGCTCTGGGACTCTGTACACTGCTTTTGGGGCTCCATACAGTGCTCCAGGGGCTCTGTGTACTGCTCTGGGGCTTTATACTCTGCTCCAAGGGCTTTATACGCTGCCCCAGGACCTCTGTATGCTGCTCCAAGTGCTCTGCACGCCACTCCAAGGGCTCTGTGCATTGCTCTGGGGCTGTTTACGCTGCTCCCAGGGCCTCTGCACCTCGTCATCCTGCAGTTCCACTTGCAAACTGCTCGTGCTGCCGAGGCTGCTGCCCTCTCCCGTCCAGCCTGTCGCTGCCCGCAGCAGCAGCGGGGCTGCATCACTGCCACGTCGCAGCCTCCGTCAGCATCCCTGCGACGGCCACTCACTGCCTGTGTCTCCAGACACAACCAGCATCAGCCAGGGCCCAGCAGGCCCAGCACCGAAGGCCTTTTGCTCCTCCTGGCCCCACAGGGACCCTCGTCACCCCGGTGGGGGCCACGCAGGGCAGGTGCTGCCCACCCTCACCAGCAGCCGGGGCCGGGCGCTGTCCCTGCCAGGCAGAGGTCGTGTCCCTGCACCCAGGCGGGCACAGCATTGCCATGGGCAATCTCCTGCTGTACATAGATCCTTTCAGGGTGGTTTTTAGCATTTTCATTGATAATTGGGGTTTTGGTTTTGTTTGGTTTTTTGGTTTTTTTGTTAAAGACTCTACTTTTGGAATGTGGTTTCTCATTTTTACAACTGCCTTTTAATTATTTGTAATATTGGTCAGTTCTGTCTGACTCTGTAAATAGCGGTGCTGGGCATTTCCCAGGGGGGCTGAGCTGAGGCTGGGAAAGGGATTTGTAGGGGAAATTTGCCTGAGGTGTGGAGGTGGCTGATTCTACCCCAGCCCTTGCACGGACTCTGCCCCTGTCCTCCCCACATGGCAGTGCCCGACCTGTGGTGAAGCCCGAGGTGATTTGGGCACAGCCACACTTGTCCCTGCCCTGTCCTTCTGCTTCCTCTCGCCAGCCCATGCCAAGGTCGCATGAAGGGCACCTTCTGCCCCGATGACAGGCTCCCTGCCCACCCTGTCCTGCACCCCTGTGTCATGCCTGCTTGTCATGTGATGAATAAAGGCCCTGCAATGCCTCACCCACACCCTTGGTGCTGCCTTCCTGTGCTGTGGTGGGGAGGACCATGCTGCCTGTCCTGCCTGGGGCAGTGCTGCTGCAGAGGGAGGTGTGGGGTGATGCATCCTGTCCCTCTGTCCCCACCACTCTGCCTGCTGCTCAGCCCACACACAGTGTCCCATCCTCTCCTCACCTGCCTGTCTCTTCCTGACGCCATCCCCATGTGCTGACCCCGACCCTGCCACACCACCAGGGCTCCTTGTCATCACCTGTGGGTCCTCTGTGGCCTCACTGCCAGCGCTGCCACCCCACCCCACCCCAGGCTCCTCTCAGCTTTGCATTATCTGTGTGATGCTGGTGTTTCTCATGCCTCCCCTGTCCCGTCCCAGCCTGCCCAGCAGCTCATGCCAGCCCGCACACAGACCCACAGCCCCTTTCCTGTCACTGCCTGGGGCTTCTTGCCCTTGTGCCCCTTGATTGGACTCAATGATCTCAGAGGTCTTTTCCAACCTTCATGATTCTGTGATTCTCTAATCACCTGCAGGTCCCAGCCTCCTCCAGGGTTCACTCCATTAAACTGTCCCTCCCTGAGGTCCTCCAGTGCCCAGCATGACTCACCCCTCCTTCTTTTGCTCCTCCATCATCCTTCATGTTACATCTCTTTCAACCCTTCTCTTTCATCCTCCTTGTTCCATCCCTCCTTTAATCTGCTCCTTCATCACATACCTAACCCAACCCAGCCCTCCTTCCTATGCTCCTCCATCACCCACCATCCCATTCCTCCTCATGCTCCATCACCCACCATATCCCATCCCTTCTCCTGTGTACCTCCTTCTCTTCTGTCCCACCCCTCCTTCTATTGCTTCTCCATTGTCCACCTATCCCTCCTGACTGTTCTGTCATCCACTTGTCCCTCCCTGCCATCCTGCTCTATCATCCACCAGGTCCTGTCTTTCCTTTCCATGCTCCTCCATCAGCCACCATGTCCTGTTTCTTCTTCCTGTCCTCCTGCATCCTCCATCACGTCCTATCCTTTCTTGTGCTCCGCTGTCACTCATGACCTCCTATCCCTGTTCTCCCTCACCCCCTCCTTTCCCATCTCTCCTTCCAGCCTCTTTGCAGAGTGTACTGTCATCAGCTGTGTCCCATCCCTCCCTGCTATGCTATGCTCCTCCATTACCCACCATGTCCCCTCCTACTCTCTCCTGCTCCTGCATCCTACACCCTACATCTTCTCCCTCCTTGTTCTCCTCCATTGCCCACCACCTCCCATCTCTCCTTCTTGTGCTCCTCCATTGCCGTCCATATCCACCTTCCAGTCTTCCTGTCACATTTGCATCCCATCCCTCTCACCTGCTCCTCCATCCACCACATCCCATTCCCTGTTATCCTCATTCACCCCCACGATCTCCTCATGTCTTCTCTTCTTCACCTCCACCCTGTCCAATCCATCCTCATCCTGCTTTACCTCCAGCTTTTCCTTTCATATTCATGTCAACATCTCACCATCTACTTCAGACCCACCATCACTGTCTTCTTCTACATTTTGCCATCATCTTATCCCTGCCTGCCCTCCATTAGCTCCCACCTTCAACTCAACATGTTTCAACCTCCTCTACTCCTCATCTTCTCCACATCTTCATTCTCTTCTATCTCTTCCTATCTTCTCACTCAACATCCTTCGCTTCCCCATCCCAAAATCCACCCTCACCTTCCACCATTTCCCCATCCCTTCAACTGCCAATGCTGTCCAAATTTGCCTTCTTCTCCACCTTTCTTGTGTTTCTCCATTTCCCACCATCTCTTCATTTGTCCAACTCCATTCCCCTTCAGTTTTTATCTTCTATCCCCTAAATGTCCCTGCATCCCTCCTACCATCCTTGTCCATCTCCCACTGTCTCTTAATCTCCTCTCCCCCCTTTTCCTCCACCACCTGCCATCTAATCTCTCCTTCTTTTCTTCTCATTTTGCCCACTTTCTTCATCCTCCACCTCCCACTACCCCTCATCCTTCTCTACCCCCCACACCACCCATTATTTCCATGTTCCTCATCCTTCATTTCCTACCATCGGTCCAGTCTCCTCATCCTCCCCAACCTCCCTTTTCCTCTTCATTGTCCTTTCCACCATATCCCATGCCTTCTCCCTCAACCTCCATCTCATACTTTTTCTTCCTCCACCTCAGTCTCTCTGTCCTTCCTGTGACCTTCCAATTCCCATCATTCCCCATCCTTTTTCCTGCTGTTTCACCTCTTGTCCTGTCCCTCTCATACCCAATCTCTGGCTGTCTCACCATTCCTTGCCTGCCATAGTTTCCCTGTTTCTCCCCATGCTCCTCCACCTCTCCCTGTCTTCCCATCCCTCCTTATCCTCCAAGTGTCCCGCCTACCTCACAAATTTCCTCTCCACTTGCCCCTGGCCTCCAACCATCCTTCCTTACCTCACAGCTCCCTCTCTAACAGTGCTGTTGTTCTCCCTCATCTCCCGACTCCATCCTGACCTCCGGTCTCCCATTTATCCTCTCCTCCATCCTCCCTGCACTCTTTTACTCCTACCACATCTGGCTACAGCTGCAATTTTCTGCTTCTCTTCCTCCTTCCTCTGCCTTGTATCCTGTTCCTTACCAAGCCTGGAAAGCCACCACCAGCTCAGCCACCCCTGATGCAAGCAGGAAGGGCCCTTCCTGACATCAGGAAACACTTCTCCCTAGGGCTAGTGAAGCTGGCACTGGTCACTGGGGAAAGGGGAGGATCTCTGCCCTTGGAAGGTTTCAGTAACTCAGCTAGATAAAGTCACCACTGTCCTGATTTAGCATTAGCAATAACTGTTTTGGAACATGGAGCTCGACTAGATTCCCCTGGGATCCCTTCATGCACTCACATCTTTGGGAGACTTCTCCAAGCAGTGAAAGATTTCCAAGAGGGGCAAGACATGGATTTGAATGCATTTCTTGGGATGCTGCAGGACATGAGGAGCTATCCCTGCCACTTGCAGTGGCTCCATGGTGCTCAAGCAGAACCACCACACACTGCTCAAGAAGGACCATCTCACTTTGCTTGAGCAGGACCACCCCAGCAGGACCATTCCATGCTGATCAAGCAGGACCACCCTAATACTGCTCCAGCAGAACCATCCCATGCTCATTGAGTAGGACCATCCCACACTGCTTGAGCAGCAACACCCAGGACCTATCCAGGCTGCTTGAGCAGCATCATCCCGTGTAGCTGGAGCGGAACCTTCCCATGTTGCCCAAGCAGGACCACCCCGTGTTGCTTGAGCAGGACCACTCCAGGCTGTTCATGCAGAACCATCCCAAGGCTGCTTGAGTACCATGGACCCAAAGTGGCTTCCTGAAACACTGCCAGCTCCCCAGCCAGTGAGATATCCCTGAGATGTTCCCTCAGACCCTAAATCCAGGGATCTTGGCATCATCTTTAGTTTCCTTCCCTGGCCATGCAGAGCCACAGCCGTGCCCTTCCAACAGCTTTATGGCTGCACTAAGGCATGTGGCTGCTGGCACTGCTGCCAAGGGGAGGTGTCCTCTGCATTCCAAAGGAGCCTCATACCCTGAGGGACCTGCATGCAGGGCCTTTCAGAGCATCTCATGTCACTCACGCACAAGGGCCAGCCAGCCTGGCTTCTCTGCAGACTTTGCCTTGCAATGTTGGAGGCTCCCAGCCATCCCACAGAGGGGACCCTGCCCTTTCCCAGGTGATGTGTTTGAGGGACTGTCCCACAGGCAGGGACAGGGCAGCCAGTGTCTTAATGGGATGGGGGTGACATTCCTGCCCAAATGCCTTCTTGGCTGGTAAATCTGGGGGAGGGTGGAGGGAATTTGCTACCTGTGTTAGGAACTAGCTGAACTTACGTGTCTCCCCAAGCTGGATTTCTTACTCCAAATGTTCAAACTGTTGTATATTGTATGGGGATTTTTACATTGAATTATTGTAGAAAACAAAAATTTAAACCGAGTCTGTTAAAAAACAAACATTAAAAATCTCTATGAAAAAAATAAATACCAGCTCGCCTCCAAGTCATCTTCTTACAATTGTGGCAGAGCAGGGATGTTTCCTGCGTGAGACCACACCACCCTCTGGTGTCAGCATCGACCTCAGCTCCGTGCTGGCCCTGCTCCAGCCGTGTCCCTTTGCTCCCAGCTCTGCCTGGCTGCCAGCACATCCTTGCACCAACCCAAATCCTGCTCCCTCAAAGCAGGTCCCATCCCGGTCCCAGCACACGGACACCTCCCCATGGTGTGGGACTGGACATGGCCAAGCCAGAAGGAAGCAAAGCAAGAGCAGAGCAGAGCATAGCCACTTTGCTGGGTGCTGTCCCCAACCCTGGCAGTGCCACCAAGCACCTGTGCAGTCTTGCTGCTGCCCAAGCTGCTGGAATGTGGGATGTGCTCCTGTGTCCATGTGCCCTCATCTGTGCCAGGGCTTCAGGTCTGAGTGAGGTGGTAGGTGTGGGGCTGAGCAGCAGCTTTAGGCATCCCTGTGCAGGTAGGTGATGGCTTTCCTGCTGCTGGGTACCGGTGCAGCTCAGCTGCCTGCTCCAGGCTCCAGACAGGGGAGAAGCAGATGGTGCCAGGGGACAGTGTGGGGACACGTGCCCAGCACCCATGACTGGACTGAAACCCAGCATGGCCAGCCCGTGTGCTGCACCATGAGACCTGGTTGCAGTGAATTCACACCTGGATCCTGCATCCCTGGCACTTTGCAGCTGGCATTGCTGGCACCTCAGGCCCTGCACCACTGCCACCACAGACCCTGTGTTGGTTTCACCTCAGGCTCTACATCACTGGCACTGTGCCCTGCATTGTCAGCATTGCAAACCCCCCATCACTGGCACTGCAGACCCCACATGGCTGTCACTGAGGGCCTTGCATTGCTGACATTGGGGACCCTGCATGGCTGGCAACTCATCATCTGAGCGGACAGCCACTGCCACCCACCACCCACCACCCACGGGCCTGTGCCACCTCAGCAGGACACAGCTGCTCTGTGGGCCACAGTCACTGAGCCCCCCAGAGCCCCAGCTATCCCTTACTGCTCAATAAACCAGGGACAAAAGAAGGCAGATATATTTATGGGTGTGCAAGGACAAGCTCTGATGCCTGGAGACCTGGAGACAGCTCACATGGGGGAGCTGGTTATTAAACCCAACCTCCTCTATGAGCTGCTGCTGAAGACACTGCCTCTCCTGAGCCCAGTTTCCCTTCCTCCATCAAATCTCTTACCGACCTGGCCCCCTGTTCCAGAATGAAAATAGCAGCAGCTGGCAGAGCCCAAGTAAACAAATGAGCCACTGTGAGAGCAGAGAGCATCTTTATAAGTTAATTGGCCCCATCTAAGAGACAGACAGACATTTTCATGGAGCTCAGGCAAACAGCACTAACATGTCTCCTGGGTTTGATTTATAAGCCTGATTGCATTACTAGCTCATCTCCATATAAAATGATTATGAATATATTGTCTGTGCTCTGCAGAGGGCTAAATTACCAGGCTCTGATATTCATCAGCTACTCTTTGAATCTTAAACAGCCTGAAATTCAGAGGTCCCTCTCTGCCGGTGACAGCAGAGGTAGAAAGGAAACAGCTCAGGCTCGATCCTTGTGTTCAGCACAACCTGGCCTGTTTGAACACCCCAATTAACACCCCAATACCCCCAGTGCTGGGGCAGGAGGCTGGAGGGAGGGAGCCAAAGGGCTGCAGAGCCGGCATGTGCCGGAACCCAGAGCCAAGCCTGTGGTACTGAGCAGTTACATTTACAAACAAAGGAGCTGGTAACTCCCAGCAGGACTGAAGGGCTGTTATCACGGTGCTGATTAAAATTTCCTCTGCAGCCAGCCGGCAAGGAGGAGTGTCATCAGTGGGGAGACAGTGCTGATTCATCCAGCACAAGCGAAGGGCTGCCCAGCCTGGCCATGTGCTGAAAATTAGCCCAGAAAAGCCCAGCAGGAAGATCCACAGCCTGATCACACCCTCCCACTCCATTTTCTGTGCCTCCCACTCCATTTCACCCCTGCTCTGGAGGTCCCAGGAGATTTTGCTTGTGTCACTTGTGATTCCTTCCAGATCCTTTGCTCTTTTGTTCTTCCCTTCAATTCTCTGCCTTTGCCTATGGTTAAAGAAAACTTTCCCTTCCCATTGCAGGATATTCTGATAAAGCCTCCCACTGCCTCTGGCATGTCCATGCAAGGCATAAGCTCGTTTGTGCTGTGACATGTTCACCAAGGGTAAGGTCCATGCTAAAAAGAGCCTTCTCTGATTATCATCACCAAGCTGCTGGAACTGCCTAGTCAAGCCCTGGTCCAGGCTGTCCTGTCCAGGAGATGGTCTGGTCAGGTTCAGTGGGAGAGCAGGCAACTTGCTGTCCTTCTCCTCAGTGCAAGGACATGAACCTCAGCCATCACACTGACCTGGGTGTTGCTCACACACCTCTGTGCTTCCCTAGGTTGCATCCTTCCTGCTGTGCTGCATCCTGCACACACAGATTTTGGCAAAGAAGAAAAGACAATCAGAATGAGCAGAGGAGCAGAAGAGGCCCTTCCAAAGGTTTCGCTCAGAGCTGGTCCCAAAAGCAGCTGACAGTGGCAGCACCCCAGGGTGCTCTACACAGAGCCCATCCCAGGCAAACTGGGATGTGCTCCCACAGGAGGGCTATCCCAGAGCACAGCAGGATCCCTGTGGTGGCAGAGATGGTGAGAAGTGTGGAGAGACTCTTTGAGGTGCTTTGGCAGCATATCCTCAGTGGGGCATGGAGGCTTTAAAGATTTGTAACTCATGTGTATTTTAGGGTGGAAGGGAGTTTGGATCAAGTGAGCAGGGTGAGGGTGAGTGGGTGAAGGGAGATCTGCTTGCTTCAAGCTACCCACTGTCTGATACGCTCAGTGATTTGCATGAACAGTGATGCAATTCCCACGTATTTACTGGCAATAACATCAGTCATAAGGCAATGTAACCCCAGGTAAGTCAGCTGCTCTCCTGGAGCAGTGCTTTGCTCAAACTAACACAAGTTTCCCGTGCAAGGCTGCCTCCTGCTCACCCCACCAGGATCAGAAGGTCAGAGATGCACAGACCATTTCACACATTCCAGTTTCTTTCCCCCAGCCCCAGCATCTCCAGGACTGAGGTCTTTCACGTCAGAGAAGGTGTAGTGAGGAGTTCCACCACAGCCACTGAGCTGCTGCAGCTGCTGCACTGAAAGGCTCTTTCCAGAGTATCCAAGCAAAACTCCACATATCCTGGCCAATATCTTTGACCCTCTGAGTCTCTACAAGAGACCTTACTATACTTTAACAACTACCCTTTATGTACTCTTATTCCTTTACAGGAAGAGGAAGTAATGGGCCCAAAATGTAGTTGATTTTCCTGGACTGCCTGGTGAGCCAGAAAAGCTGGGAGTCAAGCTCGGAGCAAACCCTGGAGCATCCAGACCTACCACACACCAGCTGCCAGGGCAGGAACCCATCTGGATGTGAGATACCCTGGGGTGGAGGGAGCTGGACCAGCCAAGCATGGACATGCAGCAGGAGCCCTTTCCCTACAGTCTGTAAAATCACTGAGGGAAGCCTGGATGTGCATCCAAGGCCAGGCTGGATGGGGCTTGGAGCAACCTGCTCTAGTGGGAGGTGTCCCTGCCCATGGCAGGGTGTTGGAACAAGATGGTCTTTAAGGTCACTTCCAACCCAAACCACTCCATGGTTCTATGATTCTCCGATATTTCAGCTGTGAAACACTGAAATGAAAGGGTGTTTGTGCTAGGGCGGGATCCGACTGATGGTAACAACTCTCAGTTCACAGCCCTGTACAGAGGAGAGAGCTTGGGAAAATGTCTCTGGGAGGCTATCTGGAATTTTCTGCTTTGCAGGTGCTTTCTGAGAGGAGATGTACCCTCTGCCCATCAGGCAGCTTCGTGGGCCCCAGCTGTGGGCAGCTGCAGCACAACCACAAAATTCTCTGGCTGCAGCAGCCAAACTGGCCCATGCTGGGTGAAGGGCAGCTGTTGGGCTGATGTGACATAGTGCTGTCCTGACCTCATGGCTTGGAACATCCCGCACACAGAGGCAACAGTTGCTGGAGAGAAATCATGCTGTCACTGAGCCTGGTGGAGAATTTCAGCTGGACAAACCACTGAAGGCAAAGGGCCAATGAGAAAGGAAGCACAGGGTACCTCCCAGGTCTGCAAACCACCTCTTCACTGTTTCTGGGACACCTGTCCCATGAGGAGTGACAAAGCCCTTTCCCAGCACTGGGATGAACTGCCCAGAACCTAGAGGGACAGAGGGTTTGTTAAAGAGCTGCTGAGCCCTGCTAGCAAAAGCAAAATCCCTGAGACAGAAGCTGCTAAAACTAAAGGCTGGCAACTTGTAACAGAAAATTTTCAGCTTGACGTGTTTTCTGAAGCACTTTAGTGTTGGGTTAGTGTTTAAACGTGTTGGGTTTGTCCTTCTTCTCGGGAGAGGATCAATGTGATTTCCAGTTCGTTTGTTAAATGATGTGCCAACTGTTCCTTGAAACTCATGGGGCTGCGCCCAGACCATCAATCCAAAGGCAGTGCTGGAGCAGTGCAATTCCCATAGCTCCTGGAAAGCTTCAAAAATACCCATGTCAGAGAGCCCAGGCTGTGTAGCCAAATTGGCTTTTTTTTAGGAAAACTACTTTTTTGTAATAGGGAACTCGGAGGTAACAATAGTCCTGGCTAGTGGAGGGAAATACCTTGCAGAGTTTGGTTGTGTCTATACCATGTCCATGGAGCAAGCCTGAGCTCAGAGACTGGTGATCCCAGGCTGAAACTCCAACAAGGAATGCGCTAAAATTGGGCATCTGGATAGATGTGGACTTGTGTTGGAGACTTCACCTTCATCCATGTGGTTCACTAGTAGAGCTTGAGTCCCTGCTCCTTAAGAAAATGCTATTCCTTCCTCTTGTTACTAACAATGAAATCAATAATGTGAGGCAACACTGCAGCTTTCCAGAACAGGGATTTCATACCACAGGGCTGAGGAAGCTTTGTTACGTGTGATACAGTGTGATGTAAGGATGGCTGTGACCCATTTGGGGTGTAAAGCCTGCTGAGGTCACATTGGAGGGGTGTAGAGAGTATCTGCATGATACTGTCCATAGGGTACAGCCCATGGAGGGTGATATCACCTGAACAACTCCTGAGTTTCACCTGGGAGGAAATCTGCTGCATCCTCCTAAAAGGATCTCTGTCCTCAAGCAGTGTGGGCAGGCAGCAGACTGACACCAGAGCAGGGAGCTGCAGGACAGACCTGCCCTTCAAAACTAGGGAGGATCCTTAATGGAAAATGTATATCAGCACTGCTGCTTTTGTGTGTAGAACTGTTTCTGACCTCTTTGCTGATGAGAATGTTGCTCAGAGTGGCAGACAGTGCTGACCAGTCCACAGGTTTGCAACTCCTCCTATGCATAGCAAGGTAACACTCCCAGGGAGTGCACTAAACCATGGAATATACCAAGGATCCCAGCATAGGCTGTACCTGCTCGCTGACACCACACCACTGCTCTCCAGCCCGAGGGATACCATGCCAAGGTCAAGTTTATGGACTTCTATCTTTTGAGTGCTCTTTGGCCCCAGGCTCAACCACCACAAAACTCCCTGGCTCCCAGGCAAGCGGCATCCTGGGCACAGCAGTGTTTTGCTCCAAGGGGTGACATTCTCCAGTGCAGAAGAGGAATTTGAGGTTTTGGCAGCCTGCCTAGGAAATACCATCCTGGCAGGCAATGCCATCAGGGCAATCTGGCTCAGTGCAGGGAATGTTAAGGATTGGGATGACAGTGGGTCTGCTGTGGGAGGTACAACCACAGGTGACTCCTGCCTCTAAGACCAGACTCATGGAATCATGCTGGTCTCTGGGAGACCCCAGGCCCAGCCTCCTACTCCAGTGGGTCTGGTTGCTCAGGGACTTGTCTGGTTGAATTTTGTCTGTGTCTAACTGAGACCCTGCCACCACTTTGAGCCCCTATTTCAGCACTGGACAGCCTTCTTGGTTAAAAATTTGTTTAATTTCTTACTAACTGCACAAGATCTGTACAATTTTAGCAGGTGGATGGTGCTCAGTGAACTGCCTTGGCTTATTGTGCTCACAGAGCTCAGTCCTGGTGAAGGGGAGGGTTGTGAATCCCAAGGAAGGTTGTTTTCCACAGGGGGACCAAGCAGAGTGTGTGGCCATGGCCTCTGGCTTGTGTTGGGGCTGGTAGAGGAGGATCTCATTGATGGAGCCCTGGGTTGATCCCCTGTGCCTGGCAAAGTGGCACTGAGGGGACATGACTCCTGGGGGACATTGCTGATGGGGGAGATGTGGCACACTGCTGGCATGGAGTGACACAGCTGGTGGTGGGGGGCCATGGGCTGACAGGGGACACCACTGATATGGGGAGACACCTCTAGTGGGGGGACATGGCTGATAGGGGACACCATTTATTCAGGGACACCACTGATGGGGGGCCATGGCTGGCAGGAGGAGGCATCAGTGGCAGCAGGGACAGGCTTGACAGAGGGAGACACCACTACAGAGGGTGATGGGTGTGACATAGCTGGTAGGGGGACACACTGACAAAGGGGACACTGCTGGGAGGGGGTCACCACTGATGGGGGGGATCACAGGGGGTCACCACTGGTGGGGAACAGGCAGCTGATGTGGGGACAACACTGCTGGGGACTCACAGCTGTGGGGTGACACGGCTGGTGGGGGGACACCACTGACACATGGGGACAGCACTGACAGAAAGGGACATGGCTGATGGTGGAGCAGCACTGACATAGGGGACAGCGGTGGCAGGGGGGACCCGACTGACATGGGGACAGCACTGTCATGGGGTCAGGGATGAGGGTGACACAGCTGACAGTGGGACAGCACTGTGGCGGGGTCACGGCAGAGGGTGACCCGGCTGGCAGGGGACAGCACTGTCAGCCCCAGAGCATTGCCCGTCCCACAGCACTGTCGGCCCCACAGCACTATCAGCCCCATAGCACTGTCAGCCCCACAGCACTGTCCCTCCCACAGCACC
>WBMV01004554.1:1609-40653 GCA_013396655.1 Campylorhamphus procurvoides
GGTGGCGCTGCCGCCTCGCAGCAGGGCCGGGCCGGGCCGGGCCGTGCCCCCCGCCCGCCCCGCGGCACCGATCTACCGCAGCCTGTATCGCGTCCTGCGGGTGCCCGAGCAAGGACAATGCGACCCGCAGGGGGCAGGAGCAGCCCCGGCCCCCAGCACCGTGCGGACGGGGAAGTTTATTTACTGCGTTGCTCTGTAGGGTATGGCAATCCGGGGAGATGTGATTGAGAGGTAATATTTAAAAAAAAAAGGAACCTCCTCCCCCCCCAAAACCGACCGGACTTTCATTAGGTTTGTGACTTTTCAGGCTTGCGGACTCATAGTGGGGGGAAGACGAGGTATTTCAAGTCCCTTGTGTTTGAGCTCTGTGATGCAAGTGATTTTATTGCTTCAGCCTTTCAGGTAGGCATCATAAGGTGTGCGGTAAGGGGCTGGTGCTCCGCCTTGTGTATGAGGGATGCCTGCAGTCGTGTATTGTGGATGAATGGGTAAGACTATTTATACTATTAAAGGGAAAAAAAATGGTTTTAAAGAGGTATAGATTTGGTGTTTCTGCCTTGGCTTGTCTTAGTAGTGTAGCTGAAAGAATTGCATTGCTTTTTCCATCTGCAGAGGCAGATGGAAATGTAAGAAAAAAATGCAAGTACTCTATCAATGCTTAGCAACTTTCTTCTGATGCTCCGGGAGATAATTTCCCATGCTCTTGGCATTGATGAAAACCAGAGGCATCAGGTAGAACGCGAGTAGGTTTTTCCCTGGAGCACTGGATATATTTCAGAAGCCCATAGGAATGCTGGTGGTTGTTTTCCTAGAAGTTGTTAGGAGGTTGACTCAACTCTTTCTAGGAGCTCTGTGGTAACGTTTGGCATTTTCCCTAACTAGACTCTTGGGAAGATGCGAAAATATAACAAAACAAACCCAGCTCATGTGACCCCTGGTAAATATTTTCTTCCTCTCGCATTTGAGAATGATAGGAGTAACTTGCTACTAATATAACAAACTCCTTACTGGGCTCTTATCGCTCAGTTCCCTTGAAATTAATCAGCTGGTGTCCCAAAACATTTAGATAGACATTCCTGGCAGAGAAAAGAGATTTGGGTTAGTGATGACTTTTTTATTAATGTTCTTTCCTCTCGATGGTTGTGCCAGTATAAAAGTTCTCCTGAGTCTCACAGCACAGAGCAAAACTTACAAGCAAACTTACTAAGGTTGTTCTGAAGATGTTTACCAGGAATCGTAAACACTGTCTTCATGTGGCGCATCACAGTGAATTGAGAGGCTCTTCAGTGTTAAAAAATCCAGCCTTCTTTACAGATCAACCTTAAACAGTCTCTTTTTTTTCAGGAAATAATATATTGTCAGATGTTTGGCACAAGGAAAAGAAAAAATATTGCAGCATGCTTCAAATCAAGTCTGTTATGGGGTGTTTTGGTTTCCTTCTAAATAGTAGCTAAAACTGTTTTTTTGGTTCATTGGTCTGTCAGATTTTTAGAAGAACTTTTATTTTGTCGTCTCGGTTCCGTTTTCTACTTAAAGCACAGATACTTTTTAGCTCCTCCCCTTTCCTATCTATCTTCAAGAAAAATAATTGTAAATCAGTAAAATACTCTGATTTGCAGGAGGCTGTCCTTCAAATATGGGCTTTTTGAAAGCCAGGAAATTATGGACTTGGATGTTTTCTGCAGGCAAAGGTGTTTTGGTAGTATAATATTTTCATACATTTCCAAAAATTGCACAAAATGCTGTTTCCCAATTATTTTGTTTGCCTTTGTGTGTGTGTGTGTGTGTAAAATCAAAAGGGGCCTTCTGTGTTTAGTCATCTTTGATAGAGTGGAGATGTGATGGTGGTATGTTCCTCAGGCAGTTCTTTTGCCCATAATGGACCTCTTGAGCTGCCTGCTATGACCTTTTGAGCCACCATCTCGCTCTATTGGTTTCTGGCTGTGGGTTGCAAGTGGAGGAAGGGTTTTCTTAAATCCTGTGTGTGCTGAGCTTGCTCAGTTTCATTCTCTGCAGCCATGAGCAGTGGGTTGTAAATATAAGACTTTGTCACAGTGTTTGTGGTGTTTCTTGATCCTAATCAATGCAATAATGAACCTGTTAGTTTGATGTTGAGCTTTTCTTCTCGTTGTTGAAGACTAATAATCATCAGAGAGCAATACTCCCTACCCCCTAATTTAAAAGGGTTCACTGAAGACAGCAAAGAAAAAGTAAAGGAGGGAGCAAAAGGCCAATAAGGCGTGATTCAATTATCTTAATTCCTAGAGCAGCTCATGGTTTGCTAAGCATGACTATGAGGGCTTGTGAAAAAACAGAGCCTGCTGGTGACTCTTAAGGAGAGGAAAGAAAAATGAAAAGACAAAAAAAATGGTGAAAATGCCATTGTGCTTGTTAGCACTGGGTGACTACTAATATTTGCCTCCATGAACTGATTCTGGGAACTAAGGAAAGGTAACTGTTGCTTCACAGCAAATTGGACTTCAAATTGTGCCAGCCGATCTTCTGATGTATTATTAGTTATTGGGGACCTAGGGGACTCTCCAGTGGTATTGTTGATACAGGTTATTGCTCCTTTGGAAAAATTAGTGCTTGCAGCTTACTGGTTATTGTCCCTTCTAGGACCAAAGACCAGTGAGGACCTCCTGTTCTTCCAGTGAGTGTATCACGTCTGTCTGAACAGACACACTAACGAGATTGCTGAAGTAAGTGATCTTTATTTATTTTTTTTTCAAGTGAAATTGTGGTAGCTGTTTTATTGTCTAGTCTGGTTCAACCCGAAGCACCATAATAGTAGCATTAGTTGGTGCAAGTGAAGATTTAAAAATGGGGAATGTAGCCTTGGGGAAAATGTAAGCTTCTCAACCTGTCTTTATTACTCAAAGTCTTTCTAAGCTATGCTTAATACTGTAACAGCTTTTCAGAGAAGTCTAGTACTTTCCCTTTGCTGACAGGAAATTAATTTTTATTTTTTCACACATTTAATTGCTAGATGCTACTGGGATATTTCTGACTATTGTTTGTGTTTCTTATAAACATAAGAATTTTAAGTTCTCAACGGTTTTGCATGTGCAAAGGGCAGTGCAAACAGAGCAAGATAGCTGTAGGATTTTATACTTAGAGGAATGGCAAGCAAGCTCATTTAATGGAAGAATTGATAATATAACTTAAAGTATACAGGAAACTTCACCAGTCGCCAGAGAAGATACACTTTTTAAAAACACTCCTGTGATTTTGGAGCTAGTAATATGCCTTCATGCTGGGTATAAATGATCTCCATAAAATACAAATATGCCAAAGAGCTCTTCTAGTGTGTGCTTGTGAAAGATCTCCATGACTGAAATTCAATGCACTTCAGGCAGTATTACGTACATAGATTGCAAACCTTTCTCCAATTGTTAGTAGCATTAGGTGTTGAATGATAAGGCACCAATACCTTTAAAAGGGGATGTTTACAACTACTGGAGGTGTAAGACAGTTCTTTAAATCTGCCTTAAAACTTGGAAATACTTCAGAGATTGAAGCATGTTTCATGGTTTCTCTCTGTTGTTTCTGTGAAATGTTGACAGTAAGTAGAAATTTGCAGCTGTAGCGTAGGGGTGTAGGTTTTTTTCAAAAAAAAGTCATTCCATCCAAGAAGAAGCAATTTTGGGCACTTCTTTATCGTTAGCTGACCCTCTCCTATCATAGTAATAGTCGTAACTAGAAAAGCATGAGCTGTAGATGTATATTGATAGGTATGTATTTCATTTATATACATGAACTGTACTGTAGAAGCAAGGATATTCCTGTATCAAGGAGTCTGATGGTAGTATTGGAAAAGTTTTTATCTGTATGTTTCTGAATAGAATATTTGGTAATGTCAGTTTGTGTTGATGAATCCTGTCTCTGTTATTAATGCCTTTTCCCTGCAAATCTTAAACTTTTCTGTTAAAAATTACTTTCTCAGGCTTATAGCTATTGGTAAAAAGTGAACATAATTTTTTCCAAGAGGTGTAAGTTATAAATGCTTGGTTGATACCATCAAGCAATCAAATAGAATCTTGGAGATTTCATGTTGTTATGAGCAGTGACATCTCATTTGCTTGTGTTCATATGTTGCTTGATATCATGGAGAGCTAGAATTTTAAAATTCTTTGTGATTCATGGCTCTTTCAAATGCTTGGAGTCCATAGTGCTTGCAGAAAAGTCACATTTATCTTCCAGAATAATTTCTTTGAGCTCACTTTAGATGCCGCTTATGACAAATTCAGGTTTTTCTCTATCCAGTGCTTCTGGCTGTTGGTATGTGGCATGGTGTTTATCTGTATTATTTCATTCATGGTTAAAAGAATGACCTCTTTCCTCTTACCCTGTTGACTGTGACTGCAGTTCCCATGACACTTGTGGCATTGTTTTGGATACAATTCTATAGCTGTAGGACTGTGAATCAGTTGCCAAATGCCATGGAGTGCTTTTTCCTTGTTTTTTGGTTTTTGTCCCATCTCTGAATAAGTTTTAAAATTGAATTATATGGTTTTAATTTCTCAATTGCAGAATTCCCACTCTCCCTCCAAGTTTTAAGGCACACTCAGAGATTGAAGCATTTAATTGTTTCTCGGCATTTCAGTATTGTCGCCATGAAGAGTGATAAGTAGAAATCTGTAACAATAGTCCTGCCTCAAGTATCCTTATTAAAACATAATTTCAGATAGTTAACATAAATACTAAACTTGGAAACGTGTGAGTGTAGCAGGATGTTCTCTCTATTTCAGTGGGGGTGAAACCGCTTGAACATGACCCTATGTGCAAAAATTGCTGGTGATGAAGGAAGGGTGGTCATGTTGCTTTTGGTGTTGAAGAATGCTGAGGCCAGCCTCACTGAAACACCTCACAATTAAACAATATGAGGATGTGAAAAAACTGATTTCCTGCAGATGTTTCCTCATAGAGGAACCAGTGAGTGGTAGTAATAATAACTTGTTTTAAATAAATTTTGTTTTGCTGAGCTAGCATGGCCAGTTTAGCAATGTAGTACTGGCAGTCAATCAGTTTATCCTATTGAAGCCCAAACCCTCTTTTCTATGGCAGAGATTTCTAGCACACCCCTTCTAGGAGTGTGTGTAGAGATTCCTCATTTAAGTGGGGTTGCTTCTCAAGGTTACTTCTCAGTGCTGACCAAAAGAGATTTGCCCATGGTCATTGGTATGGGTGAGCAGTATCAGTCTCTCCTTGAAAATTATTAAGCTAGCTTTGAAAAAAAATTATTTTTTAAATAGTGCACTCTAATAGCAGTAATAGCCCTCTATACTGAGGAAGGTCGTAGGCAGGTCATCTTCAGTCACATCACATGGCACATAAAGGACAAACCCTGGAATCAGGACCAGCCAGCATGGGCTTATGAAAGGCAGATCCTGTTTGACCAACTTGATGTTCTATGATATAGTGACTCACTTAGCGGATGTCCTGGGTTACACAAAGACTCTGGTATCCACCTTTTCCCCTAATATGCCTGCTAATTTAGACTGTGGGGAGGGACTTAATGGCGGTACTCCCTTATCCTGGGAGAAGAATGTATTCACAAGAGTGAAAGGACTGGAATGCTGATGACTCAGACAATCCAGGTGTTAAGGCATGCATACCTGCCACCTCAGGCTACCAGCTGGGTGTTGTTTCTTTGTCCTTATACAAATGACTCATATGTGATAACTGCTCTTGGGGAGGCATCAGGGCAGTTCACACACATGGCCTGAAGATATTATTCTCTGCTGATGGCCATAATGGATCCACCTGTGCTGACATAACAGGCAGTCTTAACATCTTAGAAGGTGTCAAAGACTCTTCAAATGACCCTTGATCCAGTATTAATCATCCAGTGAAGAACTCCCTGCCCCAGGGGAGGTACCAGAGGTGTTCCCACCTACCCTGAGCCCAGCAAAAGACTACACTCAGACTTCACTTTACTTGGCAGATCAAGGGTCTCCTTCCCTCACTCCAAGGGATTTCTGCCATCTGGGGCTTCTACCTCCACCTTGGTGGATCAGCAGTGCANATCAGGAGTGCAACCACCATTGGAGCTGCAGCAACCAGGTCTCATTGCTGGATCCAGTGGGTGCCTTGTGCATCCTTCCAGTTGCCTGGGGATCTGCAGCCCTGCTCCAGCTGCACGTGCTGGCAGTCTAGCACTGACCCTCCAAACTATTCCTGCCAGGTTTTAACAGGTAGGGGGAGGCCAGCCACCGTCTTGTTTTGGTCCGGTGGGCAGGAACTTGGGAATTTTCTGGCTAGTTTAACCCAATTTTATCAGTGTTATGGTTTAGCATTCTTTTTGGCAGAGTTTTTTTCATTTACATCCGTGCATATTAGATCTCTCTCTGTATTGAAGAGAACCAGGGGTGTTGAATTGAAGGAAGGAGACTTCTGTCTGAGGTCTCCACCCTTCCTAATTGTCTCAAGCCAAGACAGCAGATAAGGGAAAGGCTGTGGATGTTGTCTACCTGGACTTCAGTAAAACCAGACTCTGTTTCCCACAGCATCTCCTGGAGAAACTGGGAACCCATGGGTTGTTCAGGTGCACTGTTCACTGGGTAAAAAACTGGCTGATGGCCAGACCCAGAGAGTGGTGGTGAATGGAGTTACGTCCAGATGGCAGCCGGTCACTAGTGGTGTTCCCCAGTGCTTAGTATTGGGGCCAATTCNAGAACTCCCTGCCCCAGGGGAGGTACCAGAGGTGTTCCCACCTACCCTGAGCCCAACAAAAGACTACACTCAGACTTCACTTTACTTGGCAGATCAAGGGTCTCCTTCCCTCACTCCAAGGGATTTCTGCCATCTGGGGCTTCTACCTCCACCTTGGTGGATCAGCAGTGCAACCACCATTGGAGCTGCAGCAACCAGGTCTCATTGCTGGATCCAGTAGGTGCCTTGTGCATCCTTCCAGTTGCCTGGGGATCTGCAGCCCTGCTCCAGCTGCACGTGCTGGCAGTCTAGCACTGACCCTCCAAACTATTCCTGCCAGGTTTTAACAGGTAGGGGGAGGCCAGCCACCGTCTTGTTTTGGTCCGGTGGGCAGGAACTTGGGAATTTTCTGGCTAGTTTAACCCAATTTTATCAGTGTTATGGTTTAGCATTCTTTTTGGCAGAGTTTTTTTCATTTACATCCGTGCATATTAGATCTCTCTCTGTATTGAAGAGAACCAGGGGTGTTGAATTGAAGGAAGGAGACTTCTGTCTGAGGTCTCCACCCTTCCTAATTGTCTCAAGCCAAGACAGCAGATAAGGGAAAGGCTGTGGATGTTGTCTACCTGGACTTCAGTAAAACCAGACTCTGTTTCCCACAGCATCTCCTGGAGAAACTGGGAACCCATGGGTTGTTCAGGTGCACTGTTCACTGGGTAAAAAACTGGCTGATGGCCAGACCCAGAGAGTGGTGGTGAATGGAGTTACGTCCAGATGGCAGCCGGTCACTAGTGGTGTTCCCCAGTGCTTAGTATTGGGGCCAATTCTGTTTAATATCTTTACTGACAATTTGCATGAGGGAATCAAGTGCAGATGACACCAAGTTGGGTAGGAGTGTTGGTCTGGTTGAGGGTAGAAAAGACCTACAGAAGGATCTGGACAGGCTGNGGCTAGTTTAACCCAATTTTATCAGTGTTATGGTTTAGCATTCTTTTTGGCAGAGTTTTTTTCATTTACATCCGTGCATATTAGATCTCTCTCTGTATTGAAGAGAACCAGGGGTGTTGAATTGAAGGAAGGAGACTTCTGTCTGAGGTCTCCACCCTTCCTAATTGTCTCAAGCCAAGACAGCAGATAAGGGAAAGGCTGTGGATGTTGTCTACCTGGACNTACAGAAGGATCTGGACAGGCTGGATCAAGGAGTGCAACAAAGCGAGGAGCTGGGTCTGGCACTTTGGTCAAAACAACTCCATGCAACTCTTCTTGGAGAAGAGTGACTGGAAAGCTGCCTGGTGGAAAAGGACCTGGGTGAGCTGGTTGACAGCCTGAACATGAGCCAGCAGTATGCCCAGGTGGCCAAGAAGGCCAATGGCATCCTGGCCTGTATCAGGACTAGTGTGGCCAGCAGGACCAGGGCATTGATCATCTCCCTATACTTGGCACTGGTGAGGCCACACCTCAAATAGTCTGTTCTGTTTTGTGTCCCTCACTACAGAAGAGATATTGAGGTGCTGGAGTGACTCCAGAGAAGAGCACAGTGAAACTGGTGACGGGTCTGGAGCACAAGTCTGATGAGGAGTGACTGAGGGAGGTGGGGTTGTTTAGCCTGGAGAAAAGGAAGCTCAGGAGGGACCTTATCACTGTCTACAACTACCTGGAAGAGGTTGCAGCCACGTGGGTGTCAGTCTCTTCTCCCAAGGAAACAAGTGATAGACAAGGGGAAATGGCCAGTTAGATTGGATATTATGAAAGCATTGTCCACTGAAAGGGTTATCAAGCATTGAAACAGTCTGCCCAGGGAAGTGGTTGAGTCATGAATCCTGAAGGTGTTTAAAGAGGTATAGATGTGGCACTTGGGTTAGTGGTTGGACTTGATCTTAGGAGACCCTTTGAACCTAAGTTATTCTATGGTTCTGTGTTTTGCAGTAGATAATTTAGATAATTCTAATTCAATTCCTTAAGTCTAATCATTATTATAAATTGACATAAATATTTTAAGTATAAATATAAATACTATAAATATATTTTGTTTGCCATCTTTTATCCTGCGGGACAAAGTTTTATAAAGGATCATTTACAGCTGTATAATCCTGTAGACATAAACCATTGTGCAAGTCTGAGACTAAGATTAGATCCAGCTGCACCTAAAATCTTCTCTGAGAAGGAGTTTAGAAAGCAAGAGTGTCCTTTCTGCTCCTCATGACTCACTGGGAGCTTGTACGTGACAAACTTTATCCAAAACTTTGTTGGTGGCAGTTGGAAAGCAGCAGAGGAAATGTCAGCTGAGAGTTAAAACAATGACCTGTGTTGGCAGTGAAGGAACACCATTTCCAGGATGCTGTTCCCAGTAATAAAACTGGGGAGTGTGGTGATTTTAAGACTATCTGTTATTAGAGCACCTTGTGGTCCCAGCAAGTGGAGCGAGAGGAAGTCTTATCAGTAGCTGGAAGGACCATAGCCCTAGGGAGCATCTCCACAGGTCCCACAGACTTTGGAGTGCCAGCTTTTTGTGGGTCCAGGCAGGGGTATTGAATGGGCAGGGGCTCCATGCTGGTGTTTAGGAGGATCTGTGAACATGGAGTACTTATGAAACAAGTGTGTAAGTTGTGCATCTGTTTGCTAATGAGCATCAAGCTGGACCAGCCAGCAAGCAGAAGGTCCTTCAAAGTGGATAAGAGTACCTCATATCCATGTAGGGGTAGAGGGGCTTGTCTGGTACTTGAGGGGCTGGTCAGCATGTGTGTCCTTGTGATTCTAGAGACTGGGGATATGTGGGTTTTAGAGAGACCTTCAATCTTGACCAGCCAAAGAGGAGAAAAAGGACTTGGCTGTCTATTCCTCTGTTTTATGTGACTCATGTATGTAGGTGCTGTTGAAGACAACACCTTGCTTGTGTCTATCTGTGGCAATGTCCTGTGAGTGTCTTGGGTGCATGCTCAGCCTTGCTGCTCACTGAACCTTTGAACAGGAAAGCAGCAGCAGCTGTGTCCATGGATCTGCAATAGAGACATCTGGATTTCCAGGCTAGGCTTCAGCCTCAGGGCAGGAGGAACCATCAGGCCACAGAGCTGCTGGAGGAGTTCTCTTACAGCATCCTTTGCAAGCACTGAAACTATGCTAATGAAAATTTGATGAGGGAAGTTTTGTTTGGTTTTGTTTTAATGGGTGTTTATTGAACTGTTGCCTAAAATTGAGGGAAAAAACCTTTTTGAGACAACATTAATATAGGTAGAGAGCAGTCCTTTAGTAAATATTTTCTGGTGCATGGTGTATATAGGCATGTGGTGTATGTAGGTGCATATATAGATAGTATATAGATGCGTGCCCTCTGTAGGGCTGCTTACTAACTTTATAACACTACTTAATTACCATAACTAAAGGTTACATCCAACCCAAGAACCATCCACCCTGGTGCCACCCTCAGAACCTCCCTCAGTTCTGTTCCTTGGCATGCCTCTATAGAATTGAATTGGGGGTCTCAAGACCCCTTACTTCTTCACCACCATCATCTTCATGTCACATGCTGTGGTTGGAGCTTCTCCAAGGTCCCTAGGTTTTCTATCTTGTTTTGACTACAGTATGTTTTGTTATCCTAGTCCTGGTATATGAGTCCCAAGCAAGATGTTCTAGTCGGTATCCCTTAACAAACAAATTCAGGAATGTAGCACAGAGGTAGAAACAGCTAGTTGCTGCGTTAGATATGAGAAGCTATACAGCTATATAAAATTTACAAATATATAAAAATATATATGTATACATACACAAATATATAAAATCCTAAGGTATCAGAACTGAAAAGTATGTCCTGTTTCTCCATCTTTTGGGAAAAGGCCCTATTTGTTCTTGCTGTGCTAGATTTGGGCCTTGAGGACTTTCAGAATGAAATTTGTTCAGTATAAAAAAAAATTTAAAAAAAAAACAAACCCTGCTAACAAACTGACTGAGAAATACTGTTGGATAATACTGAATAAAGTCACATTAAGAGTCCTGGTCCTTGGAGTAGACAATCCTGAAAACAAAGGAAGGCTGGGAAGGAGGGCCTGATGCAACATGAAGGTTATAGGAGTAAAACAAGCCCATCCCATAAACATTTTTGTAACACTCATCTGTAGCAGCAGATGGCATTAGGACTGCAAAGGCATAGAATATGCTGTGTTGGAAGGGACCTATAAGGATTATTGAGTCTGACTCTTAGCCCTGCACAGGACAGCGCAAGAAGGCTTGGTGCTGTGACTACTTCTCTTGGGAGCCTGTTCCAGTGCCCAGCCAACCTCTGAGTGGAAAACATTTTCCTATTATCCAACCTAAACTTCCCCCAACTCAGCTTCATGCTGTTTCCCGAGTCCCGTGACTGGTCACTGTGAGAAACTGAAGTTTTAATGGTTATTGACTGAAACAATTGGCCATTTGCAAAAGCAGCCAGGTTTGTGCTCCCCAACTGAAGGGTTTTTGGAGGTGTGGTGGTGAAACCTCTGATCTGCATAAGAACAGTCCAGGTGCAGAGCAGGTAAGCTCTGTGACCAGAAATGACCATGACAAATCAACCTTTGTTTAGTAACAAGTTGTGTTTTGAGCCACATAATGGAAGAGGCTGATAAGAAGCAGATCCTGCTAGGTGGGATAATGGATTTTATCATACCAATATACTTCCTTACACAAGTGGCTCAACTGCAAATCTGTCCTTACCCCCCACCCCGCCCCTGCCCTGAAGGTATCAGGACAGTCACGTTCATGCAGTACAATGGCATGTGGGCCTGAGGGTATTCATCCCTTCTGGTGGGTGTTATGATCTGATTATTAAAACTATTAGAGAGTTGCCCAAATTAAGGTGCAAATGAGACCATATGCCGAAGTCAATAGTGTGGATTTTTATTTAACAGTAAATGTGAGGTAGAGAGAGATAGGACGAAGTAGGAAAAAGAGAGAGATGGGGAGAGAAGGAGAGAGATGGAGAGAGATTTAGTAGAAAAATACCACCACTCAGTGGATTCTGATGGCATCCAGTTGGTTTTCTTGTTTTGGTCTTCTTGGTGGTGATGGTCCCAGTCTTGTCAAGGTGAGTGTTGCAGTCTGGATCCTTTGAGAGAAGCCTAGGGTGGTGAGGGAAGCCAATTAAACAGAGTCCATAGGAGTTTGTTATGCTTAGGCTAGGTGAAAATGGCCCCAGTGACCGATGTTGACCCCCAGGTGTTTTTCAATACTTCCCAGAATAATGTTTTCTATTATTTGACCGGGTACTAAAGTGAGACTGACAGACCTGTAGTTTCCAGGGTCTTCCTTTTTGAAAATTTGAAATGCTTTAGGTTAAATGGCTGCTACCAATCCAAAAGCAGAAACAGGGGAGCCAAGTTTTGCTGTCCTGCAGCTGAACTTTTGTCCTTTCAGTTCTTGGAATCCTCTGTTTGCTGAACCCCATGTTCAGGAGAAGTAGGAAACAACTGTGATCAGGCTGGCATCGAAATACATGTGTATTGTGTTTATAGAGTTTTGATCCAATTAAAGGAAGCTTTTAATAATGAATAAGAATAGTTTATAGGTATTGTGAGTGCTTCAGTTAAACTTGTTACAGGGGAGATTTAGACCACTTAAAGAACCACTGCCAAAGGTAGCAGGAAAAGCAGTTTTATTGAAATAAGGTGTTGTAAAAGTGGGGCTTAAGAAGGTCCCATGGCAAGGTTTACTTTTGCTCTACCGATACGATAATAGTAATAATACGAAGATGTCAATATGTGATCTTAATGCCTTAGGATACAAGGTTATGCATGGTATCAGTCACTTGCCAGAGATCTGCAGTTGGTAAGGAATCTTTCAGCCTTAAAGAGTAGCTGTGAGAGGAGTCCCAAGTCAAGGGGAGATCACTGCTATGTAGCTGGCTGCTTAGCAGGGAGACATCAAAAAAGGCTCACTGGAGTTTTCTTATTTGTGGAATAAAGTGGTTGGCTCATAGTCAAATTACATGGGATGGAAAAGATAGTCATGAAATTTCTTGTACCCACAACTTCATTTCTTCTTTACTAATTAGTTTTGGAAGAACTGCCTGCTATTCATGTGTTACTACCATGACAGGGTTCTGGTTTCCCAGCTCATATGCATCAAAGATCTCCATCTTGTCACCCTGTTCCTGTGTGCGTTTTTAAAGAACAGGTTGGAACTAGATGAAGGACAAGTTCTTGTCCTGGTCATGGCCTAACCCTTTACTTCCTTGTGAGCCTGAGCCAAACTATCAATAATTTGGTCAAGGAGTTGAGTGCATCCATCACACTCCACCTTGTGACTACAGTCAGTCCACTTTATTGACTCAAAGTGGTAGTACAGTTACCTCTAACCTCTGTCATAAATATACAGTGCATTGCACATTATCTGTGAGAATACAGTTATTTGATGAGTTGTTTCTCTTAAGCATTATAATTAATGCTAATTATATACCATTGCACATACAGAATCAGTTGATTGCACGTTTTACGTGTTAGATTAATGTAAATTGTTTCATTATTCACCCAAGTTTGATATACAGAATGATTAAAAACAATAAACACAATAAAGTCAAAACTAACATAACTGCAACTGAATGTTAACATCCCATTCAAAGCTCCAGTTGCAGTTGGTCACCATTCAAGATCACAAACATACAGCTGTTGCTGATGTAGATAAGTATTGTCTCAGCTTGTTAGTCAGAGTGTACTGAGAAATGTCAGACTCCCTCAGGAGAATTCTCTTCACACATGAGCCCCATCTGAGATCAGGAGTGCAAACTGAAATACTATCTTCTTACTTTGGTGCCAGGTCTTTTGTCAGCTGTCGGATGGATCACAGATCTATCTTGGTGTAAACCAGAGATATGACAGAGATTTTTTTCAGTAGTAGGATCTCCAATCTGTGTCAACACATAGGCAACAGCTAAGCTTGAGTTTGCATCATATGTACAATTTACCAAGAGCTGCCAGGCATGCAGGTATCATTTGGAGTCAGTGGCATTATTCTGGGCAATTTTGAGAAAGTTTCAGCAGGTGGGATTCTGCTGTCACCTTCTCTTAAGATTCCAGCTACTGCAGCTCACACCCGTGGCTGCTTGAAGGCTGATCAGAGCTGAGGAAATGTTCACTTGGGTTATCCCAAAAGATTTAGTAATAACATGCAATCGCTGTGTTTTGAACATTCCCACAAAAGCATAGTGGTTTTGGTCAACCACTGTCCTATTCCAACTTAAGTAATACTTAAGTAATGATACCTGTAAGGGAAAGTGAAGATGTTGCAGTGGGGTTGTAGGTTGGAGACTTGGGATAAAGTTTTCTCAGTTTCATCTGCTACTCTTGGACTGCAGTTGACTTTATTTATAGGGGTCAGTTTCCCACCACTCTGATCCCAGCAGTGACATCTACTTTGGCATTCTGTATGGCCTTGGCCATGATGCCCAAAAAGGCACAATAAAACTGTTTAGAGACAGAGTTTGAGTCCATAAACAGCAATGCATTTATTTTGAGCAACACTGGGGAACCCCTGTTTTGTTCCGGACAAAGAACTTCAAAGTCTTCAGTGAAGAGTCAGGTTATTTATACAATTTTCATGAGAGATTACAACATTTTTACATGCATATTCATATAATTGCAACATCTAGTTATAATATTCATAATAGGCAGGATCTGGGCGGAGGCCGGGGTGGAATTGTCCTTTTGGAGTGATTCTTGGTGGGAGATCCTGTTTTCTTCATCTTCAGGTGGTTGTATTTTTACTCCTCATCATCATGAACTTTTCAACTTTCCTTGATTTCGCTGACTCCATGGTGAATTTTGCAAGACTTTTGGACTCAAGCCCCTACTTTGCCCCTTATCTCTTCATTTTCCTATTCTATCTCCATTTATGTAGGTGTGTAAGCATTCTTTTGGTGCACAGTACCATCTTGGCTAATCCTTAAACCCTGGGTTTTGTTTCTAGCCAAGCATTTCTCAGAGCAAGGTCCCAGGATCATTGTTCTGGGTTAACTCTTTAGGCTCTTGCTCCGTTTCAGCCATGAGACAAGAAGATAGGAATGAATCTGGCTGACAGCCAAAGCACGCGAGTGGGCATAGTCTGTGTTTCCTCACAAAGAAGTCAGCCCCAAGTTTTCCCAGTATGGATGTGAAAGAGTGTGCTTTCCAGGAGGGAAGCCAGTGGGTGCACCCAGCAAGAACAGCCCAGGAGTCAATGTATACCTGGTCATGAGAGGAGTGGATGGCTATGGAAAGGGCCAAGAGTTCAGACATCTGGGCACTATCATGGCAAAGGGGTGTAACAGCTTGGTTATCTGCAGGACGAACAGCAGTGGCATGTCCAAACCAGGCATTATGGTGGTGGATTGTGGAGGCTTCTGTAAACCACACATCCTTCTGGGGGGCATTGCAGGGGTAGGCTTCTGTAACAAGTGAGTATTGCCACCCTTTGCTGCCAAAAGTGATTGTCCCCTGCCTGTTATCGATTAATTGAATAACATGACAAATGTAACAAGATCCAATTAAAATTTATTGGATAATTCAGCAAGCAGCAGCAAGCAAAGCGGCGCCAGGCGGCCGGGGGAGTCTCCTGCTCCTCCAACGGCGCGTACCCACGGAAAGTCCTTTCCCTTTTATAGTCTCTAATTTTCTGCTCTTGGTTACATAATGGGCCTTGGCTATTTTCCACGCCACATCGTCTTCACTCTTCTGCGCATGCCTCGGATGTTGCTAGGGGGTCTTCATCTGCCTTTTGGTGGTCGTGGGGAGGAAGGCCCTTCGTCTTCCTCATGCAACCTTCAAATGAACTCCAGCACTCAAGGATACATAGACATTTATGGCTTAACATTGGCTAAGTATACTTCCAGCACTCAAGGTTACACAGACAGTTATATCTTAATATTGGCCAAGCACACTTCCAGCGTTCAAGGCTACACAGACAGTTAGAGCTTAATATTGGCTAAGTATATTTCCTACATCTGCTTATTCTTATTTGGCAGTTTTACTGAATAAATATTTTGTTTTAACTATTACACTGCCCACCCCAAAAGGGGAACAGTCACCACCAAGCAGTTTTCGCTCTGCTGGACTCTATGCTCTAGTCCACAAGTAGGAGTGAGGGTCCCAAGTACTGATACTGTGGAATACTTTAGGAGAAGGGTTGGGTGTGTTGGTGACTCATATTCCAGTCCTAGGTGGAATGTGTGCACAGCAAGGAATAGCGGGTGGCCCTTCTGACTAAAACCCGGGCTGTATCATGACAATTAAAGAGCCTAGGAGACTCGATATCTGCATTTGGAGGAGAGAGTAGGTTGGATAAAGGAAGCAGACTGCCAGACACTTTCAGAAATACCTCTGGTACTGGCATACAAGAAGACTCCTTTAAAAATAACCCAAACACCTTACTTTCTGGGCAAGACCCTGTAATTTACCAGGAGGAATATAAAGTTCCTTGTATTCTTTGAGGGCTGAAATTTGCAATCATACCTGCAAGATTCCCATCTCTATCTGCTAGGAAAGTCATCAGTATACTGGTGGCAAGAGACATCAGGAGTGGGAGAAATTTCAGTTAATGTTGCTCATGGTATCTTAGCCTCAGTGGGGGAGGACTGTAGGCATAGCCTTGAGGTAAATGAGTAAAGGTGTCATGAATGCCATTCCAACTACAAGCAAAGTCAGTTTAGTAGTCTAGTGAGTGGGACACTGGAAGAATATCTTTAATGTCCAAACCAGCTATGCACAGGTAAGGTGAAAGGCAAAAGGCATTGATTACTTTGGCAGCTCTTGAGACTGCAGTATGAGGTAGAGAGGAGGCAGAATTTATGGCTTGATAGTTGTTACGGCCTGAGTGGAAGCTTTGAACAAGGTTTATCAGGTTAATCCTTCTGTTGAGTCACAGGGTGCAGAAAAGGCCTGCTTGCTTGTTTCTTTACTTCTCAGAAGTCTGGATGTGGCTTGATCTAGATCTAGCCCCAGATTTAGTCAAAAGTTTATGTCTAAAGAATTACACAGTGTAGTTGTATCTTATTATGCAATTTCATCCCACAGGATAGGGAAAGGCAAACCAATATGGAAAAATTCTTTTTTCTATGGTGAGGTAAAGAACTTATGAAAAGGTAAAAAATGCTTTGTCATTGCCTCAGGCATGGAGCCAAAAAGCTTTAACTGAAAATCTGCAAAACCTGAGCTGCCTTAATTGAAAGGCTGCAAAAAAAGGTGAGCTACTTTAAAAACTGGACAACGCAAGCTAGAGGAGGCAAGTCACTTTAGTTGAAAACCTGCTGGAGGCAGGTTGCCTTAGTCAAAGAGTAGCTATTTTAATTGCGCATGTTAAAGAAGAGCTATTTTAGCAAGAAAACTAACCATTTAATAAAACAAATGTTTCAAACAATTTGCATGAAATAAAAAATGGCAATTGCAATCAGATAAATGCTACATGTCAAGGATTTACTTTCCCAAATGACGTCTATACTGGGGAACCAGCCAATGGCATTCAGAGCCTACCGTGCTCCTTAATTAAAATGCTGTTAATGCGAGTTTCTGTTGACATTCATATGAGCTTGAAGGATATTTGTCCAGTGCCCAGTGGATCATGGGGGGCTGCTGCTGTGGGAGCTGCTGCCGCTGTGCAGTTCTCTTTGCCAGGTTGCTCACCATTGAAGACTACAGGCCCAAAAATCACTAAAGACCAGAGAAGACCAGGGACCCGAAACTGGAGCCTGATGGAGATAGTCCTCATGATGGAGGACCTAACCTGCCAGCTGGTGTAGAGCCCATGATAGAGATGATTCCTTTTCTGTGCTTCTAGCAGTTGCCTCTGGCTTTTTCATATTTTCCTTCTTTCCCCCTGCTCCTTTTGTGTTAAAACATAAAGTTGAATTATTGTTTTGGAGTCCACTAGCTGGCCTCGTTTGTGCCTTACTCTCAGTTATGGAAATGTTTAGAACTTAGTTCCTCTCTGCTTTTGTGGGCTAAGCTAAATCTTGCCTCTCCACATGTAAGTGGATTGGAACAGGTGATAATACTGATGATAATACTCATTAGACTAAAGAACCTTAATCAGAATTAGTTACTACGTAGTCTAGAACGTTAATTATAATTAAGTGCATTACTTATTGAAGCAACAATATTAAAGTTAGCAAAGTAAGTAGAGATTGATGTTACTCATACCAGTAACTGTGGGCATATCTCTTTCGCTCAGTCTCAAGAAGTAACCTTGGAGGTGTCCGCGCTTGAGGGAGGAATTTCTGTACACGCTTCTCAAAAGGAGTATGTGCGAAGTGTTGGAAGCATAAAACGGTGAAGAACAGGCAAAGCTCTATATGCAGTGGGCCCCATGGTGATCAGAGCAGACATGGAAACTTGGATGGAGGCTGGGTGGTTTGTGTTGCCATGGCACCAGTGAGGCATGTGAAGCAGGGTAGAGGCTGTGTGGTCTCATTCTTTCGCTTGATACCAGGAAATGTTTTGTACAACTGCAACCATGTGTACCTCTTACCAAGAAATATTCCATACAACACCACCACAAAGAACAGAAGGTTCGGCCACAGTCCCACCCACAGTACTTTGCACAATAATGGTTAATAAGGTATAAAAGGACCCTGATTTTGTACCTGACTGCGGGATGAGAATTTGACACAAAAATTGTAGGGACAGGTCAATATCTTTGACTTCCTTGTCTTTTGGTAAGACTTGCATCCTTGGCTGCGCTGAGTGTTTTAAGCTTGTGATTGCAATTGTAATGTTGGTGCTGTATATAGCTCTTTGCAGTTTATGCATGTATCGTTGGCAATCCAAAGAACCATTGTTGCATTTTATAAACTAGTATTTGTGAACCTGACTAGTTCTTCTGAATTCAACTGGTCCAGTAGTTGGCAGACTGTTGGTGCACCTGGTGCTGGGCCTGTAGTTATGTGTTTGTAACCAGAAGTCTCTCCTGTTAAAAAGTGAGGATGGGCTTTTATAGTATAAAGTGATCCACTTTCAGTCATGTTTCTGGGCCAGCTCTGTCAGCTCAGTAGCTTTTGATAAGTTATCAGTACTATCACTTGTTGGTTGCTTTATCAGGAACTTTGCTGCATTGTCACCTGTCCCACTTTCTGTCAGGAAGCATTGTTTTTCACATTCTCAAAATGTTTACTTTGGGATTGGTAAATCAAGTGTTCTCATCTTTCAACACTAAAACCAGTGTGATCCCCCTTCTCCATCCATCACTGATAACTCTTCCAAATAGGATATTGTTCAAACGCTTTTACCCTCGCTGAGGCAGGTGCCAGGACCCATTGCATTTGTGAGCTCACTGGCTGGGATTGTTAAAAGGAAAGTGGGTGTTGGTGAATACGATCTGTTTTTCCAATTCTCTGAGATGTGCTGAATTTTGGGACTTACAGGTTCACAGGGCATTCACAGTATGGGTCACTGGAGGTAGGGGAGGCCTCACAAGCCTTTGTAGACCTTTCTAGTTAGAAATTGTCTGCAGCATTGCCTGATGGCTTCACTGAGTAAGAGTGACCCAGTTATTGGAGTGAAATACTTGTAAAGGGATGTACTGTCTGGAGATTATCTGAAATAATCTGTATGTTACCATTCTTTTTGGTAACTTAGTGCCTTCTGCTTATCTGACATGTAGCTGGAGTTCTGTGAAAAACAAGTGATGTAACCCATAGATATATAAACTTCATTGCCCCAGCTGGGCAGAGTTCATACCAGCAGAGGCTGTTACTCTGCTGCTCTTTGTGGTACACAGGCTCTGCAGCTACATACAGTAGTAAACTGCTGCTGTTCAGACCTGACTAGAATTGGAGTTACTCCACAGTGGAAGTTAGAACCTCCCGACAATTGCAGATTCTCAGGCTGTCTGGCTGTTAGGGAAGTCACGCTTGACTGACCTTGGCAAGGGTTGAAGAGGCTCCTGTGAACCTGTGGTCTCCTGAAGGGGGTCCTGGAACAGCAATCCTGTCCATTGTGATCCACTGAAGGGCAGAGTTTTGACTGCCCATGACGATACATTGATGATGGCATCTGACTCTAGATGGGAAGTCTCTCTAAGCTGCACCATTTATGCCACCTGATAAGGATCATCAGGTTTGGACTGGCTCACCTGAGGTGCTAATTGTATGTCTAATAAGTCTGGGTAACCAAGGGCTGGGCTGTTTCCAACTGAAGTGATGGGAGGGGCACTAGAGCCCTTGATAAGGCCCTGGTGGGAAAAGGTGCAGCATGGTGGGTGTGGAACAATGGATAGGGTTAAAAATTAGAGGACACTAAGAATCAGAGGATAAAATGCGGCTGCTGCTCCCTGGGTGGAATGCATGGACATGGCCCACAAAGGTTCCCTAAAGCACCTGCAGGGGATTGAGTGGAGGGGGAAACAGAGTGAAGACACTGGGGCCTGCCTCCATGGAAATCCCTGCAGGAAGGAGAACATGGTGATACTTTGTAGTTCAAAGACTGTACCCTGTCTGTCCACCAAGGGAGATTGATGGACGACTACCCTATAAAGTACTTATGATTAAAGTCACTCAACTCCACCTAAACCTAAAGAGATAGTATAAAAGTAAGTTGGGAATAGAGGTAAATTGAAGGAAGACCACTGAAACTGCTGGGATCAGTCAGCAGGCTGAACTGTCTTCCCCTCAGTGTAGGGATGTCTATTGGGTAAGAAACTCCTTCCATACACTGTAAATTCTCTTACTAGTCTTAGAGCTTGTGCTTATTTGTAGTGTTGGTAGATTGCTTTAAATAGGTTTTTGCAGTCAGACACTATCACTGATGACCTACAATCCTTATTAACCTGTCACAATTTGTATTAATAAAGAATGTTATTCCATAAACTCTTAGATGTGTCCTTTACAGGTAATAGCAGTTGCTGGTGGCTGATAACACTTTGGGAAGCTTGCTGAGGAGTCTGCACACTGTTGGCTTAGCCCCCTCCCTGTAAAGGCAGTCGAATCACCCTCCAAGCCAATTAATCTGTTTGGTGAAGGGTCCATTTGCAGAATGCTGACAGACTGGTTGGACATAAGGGTTTCAGTTTCCCTGGGGCACTGACAGACAAATCACTAAGGGTCTTCCCTCTCTAAGGGTCAGGCAAACCCCCTCCCCTTCTCTTGTGGCAGGGTTTTTGGGAAAAGCCAGCAAAACAGGTATTTTGGGCTGTGCCAGACAGACTTTCCATGCTTCAAGCCTCCTTGGATCAGGATGTTTTTACACAGGCTTAGGGGGATTTTTTAACTACGCGTCACAAGGGCTTTTAATGGCAACTATGGCTGCCTCTTCACAGAGGAGGCAGGATGAGCATACAAGTAGTGGGGACTGTGTGGTGGTAGGAACTGTTCCTGTTGATGCTAATGGGCTCTGAGTAGGCCAGGACTCATTTTAACTGGTGGATACTGTTGGGCCTCATATGGATGGCAAACTGATAGGACTTATCTGGCACACAGGGGCTACATCTAAAGAATGACTGATAACCAGCCTACCTGTACTTAATCTTAACTGCGTTGGACTGGCCTAGGAAATAGGCGAGGCCTTGATCATCTCAAGGCCTTTATCTGTGAGTGTATGCTAGTGATACCTGAAAGATAGTCTGTATTTTCCAATAGAGTTTATAGTTGGATTCCAGGCCCTAACGGAGGGCCCAGGCTTCTGGTTCTGAAATTCAGGTGGTATCTGCCTGTCATGTGACATTTACAATTCAAGTTAAACAGCACACAATAACAGATTGTGGGAGTGCTCATGTGATTTGACTAGGCCTTATGCCTGTGGAAAAGCACATAGAGACACAGGTACTATTCCTCCATTGATGTCATACTCAGTTTTAATAGTTGGTCTGATTTATAAATCCAGTCAGGCTTCAAGAAGGGAGGAATCTGACATATGGTTGTCTGAAATCAAATTGAACCAGACATTTCTATCCTGGTAGTCTTGATCAATTTTTCTTTCAGAAACTCACTTTTAGGCAGCTTCCAGCCAACTGTCAAGCTTTTTCTGGACAGGTATTGTTACCACGGAAACCATATGGTCCTCTGATTTCTCCACAGTCACTTCAAGGCTTGTGGCAAGAGCCATAAAGTTGTACCTATTCCAGCTTAAATGTCCTGCTGGGCTTTAGATATTTGTTGCTTATAGGGAAATAACTTGGGCTTCAGCTGCATTCAAATAATGTGCAGCATTGCTAAGACAAATAGGCAGGGGAATTTTTCCTTCATGCTTTTACCTTTCTGACTTTCTCTAATGAAAGAAGGGAATAGGTAGTTCCCTCCATAAGAACATCTGGCACTCACAAGTGGGGCAAGGCCCTGAAACAGTCAGTTCAGTCACCTGCTGTGAGGCTGAGTGCAGTCAGGGTGCCATGTATTGCACCCATCTCTTGACACTGGAGTGGAGGGACTTGATGCAGCCTGGTCAAGTTAGATTTGGAATATAGTAACAGACACCAGATCAGCAGCTTTAGGGGTAAACAGTTTATCTCGAAATAGCAATGCAGTCACAAATATCAATCAGCAGTATACTAATCTGGATCAAAATGATAGTAAAACAAGTAATTCACTAATACTGGGCTAAGCGTAATCCAACTTAATCCAAATCTTAATACTGGGGTCTACAAAGGCTTACATAAACATGGCTATCAGGCAGACAGGCCATCAGAAAACAAGGTAGGGCTTCTTCAGATGAGCATCTCCTCCAACCAATGGGTCGTGGGGTGTTAAAATTTTTTCTGATCTGACTGGCTTTTGTTGTTGAGTCATGACATCCTATCTGGACTTGCTGACCAGGCATCACATCCCACCTCTGCTCCCTTCTGTGCTGCTTCTTTCCTGTGTGTGCTCAGAAATACCTTGTAATGCAATACTAAGCCCGCATTTCCACCTCTTCCTTACGTGAATCAATGTGGACAAACGTGATCATAGTGACCTAACTGTGTAAAGTCAGGACTGATGTCTATGCTACCCCCATGCCCCCACCCAAGGGTGTCAGGTACAGAGGAGAGTTTGGAGTCTCTTTGTAGTTTCTCTTTGAAATGGGAATAATGTATTCTTTGCAGAAATTGTGAAATCTCAAATGACTGAAACCAAAAAAGCAGAGGTGTAGAAGGGAAAGCTTGTCAGAGTAAAACTGGATGTTGCCTCAGAGAATTGATTTCTTCTGATTGTGCTACAGAGTTCTGGTTGGAAGATACGAAAGTGATGCAACAAAAGGCATTGCAGATGTTGTTAGACATGCATATTTTGTGAGATGGTGTGCAGAGCGCCAGTTTGCTTCCGTGCAATCTGCTGACTCCCAACCATGAGGTCAGATCAAAAGCAGCAGAGGTTAAGCAGGAAGGGTTGCCCAGCCGTGCCTGAGGGTGAGTGGGCAGGAGTCTTTGGCAGTAAAGAAAAGGAAACAGGCTGGATGAGCACTCAGGCTCCAGTGCTTCTGAATCAATTGGACCCTCTTCCCTGGCAGTTCAGGAATCCCAGTACCTTTGATGGGCTTGGGCTGGGGATGCATCATGGTGCAGTTCCCCTTCCAGGCATGATACTACAGGTCTCCTTTAGGGGACAAGTGCCAGGAGGGAGCTAGAAAGAGCTTTTAGCTGCCAAAAGAGCCTTTAGCTGCTGCTGCTCCTGCCCTGGGTGGCCTTTCCAAGGGACTGAATCTTCCTTTTGTTCCCAGGAGAAGCAGCCTGAGCCCATGACTCCCATTCTCTGCCAGTGCTGCCCCAAACACTGCTTCCCAGTGAAGAGCCCTGTTCTGTTAAGGCAGGTAAACCTAAAAAGGCTTCAAAAGAATTGGTGTAAATAGCAGAAGGTAGCAGAGCAGGCACGTCCTAATGCCACACACGGGACCTTGACTCCATTCGCCACAAACTGAAGGACAGGGATAAATTCTCCTCACTTTACTGAGATGAGAAAGTGAAGTTGGCTCGCTGTCACTCTCTAATACTATTCTTCTCTTTACTGAATACTCAGAGATTTCAGTCCTTAATCACTTGTCGTTAGTTGTAAGTTTCTTTAGATTGGATTTGGGTAATCTCCCAGTTTCTGGGCGCCCCTTTGTTGTCTTCAAAATTGAATTCATTACTCAGTGTGCAACAAGCCAAATACTGAGTCTCACACTCTCCCTATCTTTTCCCTGTTTAGGTGTTTTCTGGCTCCAGTGAGCAGGTGTACAGACTTTAATGTTAGGTACAATGTTCAGTGAATGGAATATTAAATCTGTGCTGGAGTGTTTTACCTCATCCAATAGCTCAAATCCTCTAACAATTTATTATGTGTGTTAGGCTTAATTGATTTTCCTCTATGTGTATTTTCCTAGAGAAGGGCCTCAGAAAGAAGTACTAACAAACACAATGAAAATTGAATTTTTTCCAAAAAGAATTTAAATATTTTGTTTACATTAAGTTATTAGAAAACTGAACAAAATGTAACTTTCCACTGTTTGGGTGTTGTAAAACACTGGTAAAAAAGTAATATATGCTTCACCACGTTATTGGGAGAGACTTCCACTAAACCCAAATTAATTATTTAATTTCTTTTATTTTGTTTGAAGGTATAATTGAAATTGGGTCTTATCTGAAAACTTTGGCCTGTATTTTATTCTGTAGGTGCTTCTTATACTCAGCTCTTAAGCATTGCTCACTGTGCCATATTGTACAAATAGCTTGGGTTTTTTGCCATTGTTTTTGAATGAGAAGGTAAATACAGCAATCTCTTGTTAAATTAAAAAGTTGTATGATAATAGAATTAGCAGAATAACGTGAGGATTTTGTTAGTCATTAGACAGTCAGTAGAATTGTTAGTTACTGCTCTTTTTATACCTTAACTGTGCTCTTGGAAAAAAATTTATGGAACATGACATTGACAGCATTGATGTTAATGGAATGTGCCAGTTGCGTTGCTCTCTTACCTAGCAATTTAAATTCAACAGTTCTGCTCATCATGTGTTCTGAATCACTTCTTAGCAAGTGAAATAGGTTTTATTCAAAAGATTAAGGTTGTAATATTTTCAATTTTTTTTTTTTTTAGCATTTTGGTTTTGCCTGAAGAAAAAGAAATCAAGAGAAGATGGACTGGAATATAGGACCAGTCCAGAATGCTAATACAAATATGAACCTGCAAAGTGAAGGAGTGTATCGCACTCAGGTGTTTTCTAATGGACATGCCTTTCCTCAGACAAATGCCAACTCCTCTAAAAATGCATGCAATTATGCTGAAGATAACCAGTTCATATATCTGCCAACTGTCAAAGTTACCTTCCCTCCTGTAAATGCTGAAGGATTAAAAACTTCAGATCAGACCTTACCAGGAGCATCTGTAACTGGTAATAATTTTTTTATGTCAAAATTCTCAGTTAAACAACATCCACAGATGTATGCAACAGTTCAGAAACCTCCCAGTCAGCAATCACCTTCTCAGGCAGAGGTGACTCAGACTTCTTGGCCAGTCTCCAATGCCTACAATTATTCCTGTAGAAATGTACCTCCCCTTACTCAAATAAATGCTGGAAATAATGTAAGGACTCTACTTCAGGAACCTCACTATGTTGTTCCAAACGCTTACACTGTGCAGCCACAAATATTGCAGCAGAATTCTTTGAGATTGGCAGCGTTATATCAAAATAACACTCATTCCCAGAATAATTCTGTGTCTCTTGGTACATCCGGACAACAAGTCCAAACCCAAATATTTCAGTCCAGTACTCAGTGCAACATTTCATGCTCACTGAATCAAAATACTGGAATAAATGTACAGCTCCCACAATTTCAGCCAAGTCAGGTGGGACCAGAAGCTCCTAGAGGATGTTCTGCACCATCTTTGTTGCCTGCCAACTGTGTTTCAAGACCTGCAGCACAATCTTCAATAGGTGTACCACGGGAAGTACAAAACATGCCTAATGGGTACACCCTTAGCCAACAGAGGAGCCCATTGGATCAAAAAAATGCTTCTGGTTTTAACAGTATTCAGCAACAGTGTCAGAAGCAGCAATCTGGAGAAGTCAGTCAATCAGTTAGGAACGTCTGTAATTCAAGTGGAAGTGTGACAGCAAATGGGTCTTTTAATGAAATGACTGTGCCATCCCCAAGCATTCCCAGTGATCCTCCTTCAGTTCAAGAAGGCCAGACCAGTAGTTTAATGAATGGGCCTGTTAATTCTCAACTTTGTTTAGCAGCAGCAGGTGAAGGAAAAATTACAGAAGACAGACTAGCCTGGGAAGCTGAGGCGCTGCAGAGTATTAAACAAAAATGTGCCCTCCTTGAAAGGGTTCATCATTTAAAGAGAAGAGTCTTAGCAGCTTCAAAGCATGACAAAAGCACTCTTCCTCCTCCTCCTAGTTATCCGTGTGCTCTTGCTAATCGTCGTGCATTGTTGCCCAAACAAAATGTACCATCTGCCTCAACTCAAACAGTGTTAACGGAGAGTCAAACACTTAAGATTTCACATGAAGAAAGAAAGGACAAAAATCTAGCCAGTGCTGATAACAGAAGATCAGAGGGGACTCAAACTAACGCCCACGTGCAGCAGGGAAGCCTTTCATCAAGCTCAGCTCCTGTTCCCTCTCAGAGCAAACTCCCAGCTCAATTAAATAATCCCGAGAAAACTCCCACCTTGGAACAATGGGATGTCTATGCCTTGGCCCCTTCTCAAGAAACTGTGACTTCCTTGAACAATGCTTCTTGTTTTAGTCAAGCAGGTAGCTCTGTCAAAATTGCTTCAAAGAGTGTGCAAATTAGCCCTGAGAAGTCATCGTTTTTTCAGTTTGTATTGAGCAGCACAAATGTATTGAAAGAGAAGACAGCTGGTGCTACTGCTGATAAAATACTGACTAATCTCCTGTGTAATGAAAAACAAATGGTAGATACATCTGTCTCAGGTGGAAGCTTGAAAAAAGACACTAGTGAGAAGAAGGTAGAAAGTTTGAAAGGTCAGCAGGCACCTGTGGTTCACACAAACTCTCCTGTATCAGAAACAACTAAATCTGGTGAAGCTAAATTCCAGAATGAGGTAGCTCAGAAAAAAATGCCATTTGCTGAAAATACATCCTGTAAACCGATCAGTTGTACTTACTCTATGGAAGAGTTAACTGCATGCCTGAGCTTGTGGAGGAAGCATTTGTCAGAATCTGTAAGTACGCAAAATAAACAGTCAAATGAAAGCCCCATGGCAAATCAGATTTCATCCTCCAGCCAAAATACAAAAAAGAGAGAACAAAATAATGTTATGGTTAGTGTGAATGAAGCAGTTTTGCCTATAACTACTACCTCTGTAGGTAGTTTACAAAAACTTGATATGCTGACTTCCAATTTGATGAAAAATTTTGAACCTCAAGTTGCAGTTGTCTCCCCTCTAGTACTTGCTGAACAGAAAACACAGAGTGAGCAAGCAGACAAAATTCCAACATCTGAAGATAAGACCTATCCAGTGATTGACTTGGAGAGCACGTGTAGCTTGCAAGAAGCGGTGAAAAATGGTTTAAGTATGGCAAATACTGACAAAGGAGCAATAGAAAATGCTTGGTCACCACCTGGTGATTGTGTTCTGGAACAGGAAGTAGACTCATGTTTGCAGCAGATCAAATTAGGTGATGACAACAGAAGAGTAAAAACCAGTGTGAATGGAAACAATTCATATAATGAAAACCAAAGGAAGGTTAGTCAATCTTCACAAGATGTCAGAGAAAATCTGCAGTTTGGATTACAAAACAAGACTTCTCTTCCTGAATCAGGCACAAATTTTTCAAGTCAAATTTTTCAAGAAGGTGTAAAAGATCATAAGCAAACTGTTCCAGAGACTGGAGATATGTCCACAACTGTTTTGGAAGATCAGATGTTTTCTATTTCCAGTGTATGTTCTCTTGTAGAAGGTGATAAATTTTATAATCCACAAATAGCAGGCATCTTCAGATCAGTCTATGAGACACATGCATCAGAAGGAAATGGATCTGATGCAAGGGAAAAGGAACAACATCTGGACTCGCATGAAAATGGGCTGAGCAATAACCCTCCCCAAAGAGAGAGCTTGCTGCTAAAGATATTGGGAGACTCATCAAGCTGCATAAGTAAAGCAGGCAAGATTTTGCATGGGAGCACAGCAAGTGATTCAGAGAAAGAAAGCACTGGCAATACTCTTAAAGCATTTTCTACCTCACAGCAAAAAGTTTCATTTGAGACATCCTTCAAGCATCCTGAAAATGACTTTGAAAATCTTGCTAATATAAATCAGAAGTTAGCTCAAAATTCACTAGATTCCTCTATCAGCATAAGTTCTGAAACAAAAGAGTCCACTGTTCTGGGAGACCACAGTAAACAAATTTCTACGCCCGCTAAAAATAGCACAGAACAAGAGATGAACTCTTTCAGAGCACAGCCTAGTAAATATCTAAACAATCAGCTGTCTGAACTAGTGAAAGAGTTTCCGTATGGCATTGAAAGTATTGATATGCTAAGAAAGGAGCCAGCACAAAATCATTCTGTGGCTGAAGGGGTGGAGAGTCGACCTTCAAAAAAGACTAAAGTTGGTGACAACAATTCCTGTTTGAAGGACCCAGTAAATCAGATAAAAATTGCAGTGTTAAGTTCTGAGCAGATTCAACAACTGTTTCCTGAACACAAGCAGTGTCCCTCTAGTGACAGCAAGAGAGCAGTGAATCAACAGTCAGAAAAGGCTTTAGCTGGGGAGAACCTTGAAGACAGCATTCAGCCTAGTCAGAGTATTTGTGAGAAGGAAAAACCTCCACAAGAGGCTTCCAACCCCAGTGCAAAAAATGGAGATGGTTCTTTAACGGATTTTTTATCTGTAGGATGTAACATGCCACATTCTCCTGGTAAATTGGGTACATCTGGTTCAGAGAAAAATGATTGTCAACTTTCAAAAGCTGAAAATAGTAGCTCTGCAGAGAGACAAGAAAATAACAGTAAATCTGATGCCCTAACAAAGGAAAACTCTGCAGTGGGAAACCTGACAATTTCTGAAAAAATCCCAATCAGTATTAGCCAAAATGAAGAAGATAATTGCAAAAACACCCTTGCAATCAACAACACAGCTGGGCTGAAGGTGAATAATGAACACAAACTGCCTACAACACAACAAGAAAATACTGGACCACCTAATTCCTTTGAAAACCAGGATGCTGATAAATCTAAAAGCAGCAGCCTGAAGGAAGAGCTGCAAATTGACAAAGGAACCCCATCACCAAGCAAAGAATTTCATTCTGACGGTAAAGAACATCAGACAGCCTCAGAAGAATTGTTGGAAAAAACCGGTCAGACACTTGTAGACAACACAACAAAGTCATCTGAAAATAAGGAGAGAGTTTCCAAAACTGAATTCCCTTCAAAAGATAAAACCAAACCAAGTTTGACCATGAAATCCAAAATGCATGTTCACAAATTTATGAAGTCAGAAACTGGAGAAGTTAAGCACTCTGAAGTCAATCAAGGACAAAAAATTAAAACTTGTGAAAAGAACTCAATTGAAGGACAGAACTGTATTAAAGAAAAGGAGATGCTCGGGCAAAATGTAGGAATTAATGTGAAAGAGAAAGACAAAGTACCAGCAGAAATAAAACATAAAAAGCTGAATAGTTATCAAACTGATGCTGTAAAGTTCTCAAATTTTGGTGCTGTAGACTTAAAGTCAGGAAACACAAAATATTCTCAGCATAAATCTGTGAAAGTTCATCCTTCACAGGAGCAGCCACACAAGAGGAAGATGAAGGAAAATATGATTGGGAAGAGAGAATTTAAGAAAGCAAAGTTGGAAGATGAAAGACTGAAACAATCTGAAGCAAAGAATTTTAAACAGGTTGCACATAATTGCATGATAAATACCGACAAAGCTAAAAAATTGAATGGAGAAAATGTCTGGAAACCAAGGACCTCCTTAGCAGATCATTCTCTGCTTAAATTACAGAGAAAAAGGGCTCGATCTTCTTCCATGTCTAAAACGTACTTTTCTAACAAGGAAAGACGTCTTGATGGTCAAAACAAAGACAAGTGCTCTGAGAAAATGTTTCCTGATAAAAATCTCCTATACTTAAATAGAAGAAATAACAGATTAAAGTTGCATCTTCAAAAGGAACCAAAAAAACACTACCTGAACAGAGTTGCATTTAAACGTACAGCCCAGGAACGCATATATCTGACAAAATTGGAGACATCACCTGTCAGACCTGTCTGGCATAAAAAGACCAAAGTGTCACAAAACAGCGAGTCAAAAAGAGATGCATGTGTCTCAACAATGGACAAACCAATCAAACAGGAAGTACTTGAATTTAAGCTGTGTCCGGAGATACTGTTCAGAAGTCCAACCACTGGTGAAGAAAGCTCAGCTACAAAAAGTTCTCTGGAAAGAGATAAAGTCGTCGTAGCAGGTATGACACTATCTTGATTATTAATTTGTAAGTAGGGAGCATGTATTCCTTTTTAAATTTGTATTGCATGAAACTGTAAGGAGTGGAAACCTGAGGCTAGAGGCTGAAGGCTGAGATAGCTTAGCTAGTTCTCTGACAGACTGTAGCTGTGTATTAAGCTGAAGAAGAACATGAGACTTTTCCTTCATTTTTCTCTTAAGTCTTTGGGAATGAAGTTAGAGCACTTTAGAGCCTGGCAGTTTCAAGTAACTGTGAGAAGGCTTTCTAACCTACTTGTAGAAGACAGCTTGGCTTGTTTGTAGAAAGTAGATTCTCGTGGCAGAGTTACCAAAGGTGATCTGATCTGTACTTGGTGTTCAGCTGGATGTGTGGCCGGGCAGACAGGGGAGGGAGAGATCTTTTATGACGCTGAGGAAGAAAGGGAGCTAGGGTCTGACATACCCTGCACACAGTCTCCATACCTTTGCTTTAAACTGCCTTTTTCCCTTCTTTTCTTCCCTCTTCCAACTCTTTCAGCATCTTACATGGTGCATTGTGAAGGATATTTATGTTAAATTCTGTACTGGATTTTTAAATAAAATGTAAGGCTTAAGTTGTACAGCCCTTGCAGTAATTTTCACATCCAAAGGAAGTGTCCTTTTGCATGTGCTAGTATATGTGTTAAACCTTGATGCTGAATAGAGACCAAAACTTGTGATACAGGAACTGCAAAAATATATTTTTTTAAAAAAATTTTCTTTTTAGGTGTCAAGAGTAAAAAAGAAGATTGGTTAAAATCTGAACCACTTAAGCAAAAGAAAGTGGAAGAGATCTCTACAGGTGAAATGACTTCTGAGTATCCAGTTTGAAATATAAGTTCAACACTGTTTGCTTGGGTTTAAGTGTTCCTTTACAGTAGCAAACCTTAATAAAGCGTTTTAACTTATTCTTTACTAGTTCTGCTGATTAAATGGATACTGTAGAGTAGACGTGGGTTTCAAAGATTTGTGGAGCTTTTTACTGCCATACAAATAAATTGTCAGAGATTACTGAAATTTCCCTGCATACCTGTGTGCAGTTGGCTTGGGTGTAACACTGGTAACAACATCCAAGTACAGTTTTAAATTGCAGGTAAAGACCAGGCTAGCTCTGTCACACTTTAAAATGTAGGAAGTGATGTTGCAAAATCCAGTGTGAGACTTCAAAAACAGCAAGTGATTTCTTTTTCTTTTTTAAATCTGGCTTTCATAGTACACTAGTGCTGTCCACATATACACCTGTGCAGTCACCAGTAGTCTGGTCAAGATTACTTGTATGACACAAAGGAAAACTGGGGCCACTACTACATCTTCCTTGTTTCTCTTGATTGGCAAATGCTTTTTGGACGGTCTTTTATACTCTTTAGGAGTCAGCTGTTACATTAGTGGCACCTTTCATCTCACGATCTTGCTTGTGCCTTCCTTTGTAAATCTTGGATGAAGTTGCTCCTGACTGTCTTTGTTTCTTTGCTTTAAGTTATCTTTCCAGCCGTAGTCTTGTTTTTCTGCTGATCTAAGAGGAAACAAACCAGTGCATTCAGCATGCTGCATCCTTGTTGCCATCTGCTTCTTAACTTGTCATCAGAGGACTTGCATGCTCATATCTGTGTTGTGGTGTTGATGCAAGCAGCATATTTTGCAACATTTGCATCTTTTAATGCTGTTGCCTCTGTCCTTGGCCATTGGTCTCTGCCATTCTTTTAGCCCTTCCTCTTGCTTTTTCTTGTAGTTTTACAAATGCATGTTCTCTGTCACACCTTTCTTAACAGTCTTCAGAAATCACTCTTGCAAAGACATCCAAATGACCGTTTTGTTTTTAAAGATGCATTGGAGATTGATTGAAATCTGAGTTGCCTGGTGCTTTAGAAGGAAGTTTGTGGCATCTCTTGATACTGGAGGGCCTGAGGAGTAGAGTCCTTTGAGACTCAGACTCTTGCTTTAACCTGCTTGTCTGTCTTGCAGCTGAGGACAGTATTCCCCTTGATACAGCTATACAGATCCTGGATGGAGATGGCGAGACTCTTCACATTCCAAGCAAAGACTCAAAAGAGATGTTTCAGACCTACAGGAAAATGTATCTGGAAAAAAAGATGCAAAAACCTTGATAGCACTCCTGTATCAGAGGTCTTACTCAGTATCGCTGAGAAAAAAATGCCAACACTAAGATACTTTTATTCTGTTTACTTCATATTTCTGAATAATTGTAAACCCACAGTTTTTTGGTAGGTGTTGAGTATTTCCCCCCTAGTTTCCTCATACTTGTGAATAATTGACATCTTATTCTGTATTTATTGCACAAATATGCTTTTGTGCTGCAAATGCTCTTGTTAAATGTGTTGTTTCTTTTGGCATGTTTGAATTTATTTTTTTTAAGATAGAGGAGTTTTTTGAATCTTGATCAAAAAAAGATCAAACTAATTTAAATTTTCATAGCCTGTTTTCTGATTCTCAAAAACTGTACTTGTAGTATTTTCCATTGCTGGCAGTGGAAGAATATTTCTACTGGAAAGGGATTGCAGTGGATTCCCAAGCATTACACTTTTATTTTCCACTTATGCTGCCTAATTGTTTTGCTTCTAAAAAGGCTTTTGTTTTTGTAGAAACTTTTTTTTTTTAACTGGGAATAGAACTGTAAACCCCTCAAATCAAGCATACCGATCAGGGGTGTTTATGAAGTATTTATGCTGCTACCCAGTTTTGTTACATTTCTTTTTGTGGAACTTGTACAGATGGGATTGTGAGTTTTTAGTTTGAACACAGTGCTGTAAACTGTTAGGTGACTGAAGACTTCCCTTGTTTTTCTTGTTTTCTTTACACGTGAAAGAAAATGACTATTGTTGAAGTGCAGGGAGTTTGAATTCACTTTTGTCTTGACCGTGTTGCTCCATTTAAACAGACTGTAATTAATTTCTTTGTTTAGAAAGTGTTAGATAATGTTGGATTTCACATTCACTGTGACATAAGGGTTATATTGTTGCTGGGTATCTTTTGTTTAAGTGCCTTTTCATTATTCAAAATTTTGAATCAAATAATATTTTTTCAGAAATTTGGTACTTGATTCTTTCTATCTTGTTAAACCTTTATGCTGAAAGAAAAACTGTAGATATTTCACTGACTGAGTTTTATACTTGAAATAAACTTTGGAGGACTATGCCTTGTCTTTTTTTTTTTTTTTTAGTTTATAAAATTGTGTTTATTGCAGTTAGTTAAATAGGTGTTGAAAATATTCTTTAGATCAAAAATCAGCTTTAAAGTAAGTGCTGAATCTTCCTTGTTAAATGGAAGGAGTTACAAGTGAGAGCTGGACTTAAGCCCAAGCTTTTTTTACTGAAATCTTAACAGTACATACCTATACTTCAGAAAGCATCAGAAATGTATTCTGTTCTCTTCAGCATATGGTTTTTTTCTTTCCTGCTCTGACTTGGAACTGGGAATTGGCTGGCATGCATACTGAAGAAGCCTTCAATACTACTGCAGTTGTGAAGATCTCTGTGTGTAGGCATCTTAGATATAATTATCCTGTGAAGTGTAAAGTCACAATATCCTAACTCTCTCTGTATGCTGAATTAAAAATAGGCTTTTTGGGGAGACAGAAGTCCTCACCTTCCATCAACTGTGTTTATTCTCTCAAACTAGGGAACTGTTTGGGAAGATTTTAATTCTCTGTCTGGCATTGCTGTCCTAGACTTTTTAGACTTTTTTGTTTGTTTGTTTTTCTGGCTGGATGCTGAACAATTAAGTCTGTGGGGAATGTTGCCTCTGAAGGGTTTTGTAATAATGTTGGCAACTCTGAGAAGGTTTTATTTTGTGCTTTCATGGGAATTTAGTTACCTGTATTATACTGCCTGCACTAGCAAAGATTTAGTGCAACCTTAAGTGTACCCAGTACAAACAACACATAGTTCCTGTCAAGAATTTAGTCTGGGTTTTGTTCTACACAGTGATACATGAAGCTGACTTACATGCTTGAGTGAGTTCTTTTGAATGGGAAATTATTGAGTCCAGTGACCCATGATGTTTATATTCTAAATTTTTGGAGAAGTTTGCTCACTGACTTTGTGCATCCTGTAAATGAGAATGCCAGTTTTGAGTCCCAGGGAATACAGCTACATCTTCTCCCTCTGTTTTACCAAGGAGGGAATCTTGGCTCTGTGACTCTGTTTACATGGTGACTTGTGCCTACTGTCCTGGTACAGCTAGGATCTTTGTGATAGAGTGGCCACGTGCTTTCTGCTTGGTTCTTATGTTGGTTGGTTGGTGTACAGCTCAGTAGCTGTCCTGTAAGCCTCTATTTTGCACTTAGGGCTGGCCCATGGCCTGTGCTGCACTCACTGCATAATTGCTGCATGCATCTGGCACTGAAAACACTGCCAGGTGCTCTTTATCAATTGCCATTTCTCCTGCTCCTTATAATGCTGACTGAAGCCATGATACTACAGCAAGCCCTTGGCCTTACATAGGCAAGATGCTGTGTAAAAACTAGTGCAGTGTTGCTTGCATGACAAATGTGAGCATGAGGGCGTCTGCAAGCACTGAAGGTGCCCATCACAGATATGACGTGTGCCTGTTGTCAGGTTGTTGCCTGTACTTGAAAACATTTGCAATATGAATGTCTCTGATGGGGTTGCTTTGTACAAACCATTGATCCTGTCATGACTCTGAGAGCACTAATAGGTCTTCATGGTCCTGTATGTCCTACATGTTTTCCAACCACACGCCCTGCTCATAGGCCCAGGTTTGCTTTGCCAAGTGTGGTATGTATCTCCCTCAGCTTCTGGCCCCTGGCCCTTAGGAACTTGCTGGTCCCTGCTGAGCCTTGGCAGATACAGAACTGTAGGATGTGGGTGTGCAACATCCTGTCCTGTTGGTGTGTCTTCTCTCTTCCCATTCCCTTCTGGGAAACTTTCTGTGTCAGTAGGAAGAGCTACCACTTCTATCATTCTTGTCTTTGTGCCCCAAGAGAGTCATGGATGAGGTTCTGGTTGAGTGTGCCCAAAAAAAAGAATAATTTACTACCCATTTACAAAGACAAGAAGATGATCCATAGAACTACAGGAGACTGGTCAGCCAGCCTGACCTCTTTCTTTGGGAAGATTAAAGAACAACCCTTGAAGTCATGACTACCAAAGTATAGTAAGGAAAAAATTGGAACAGTCTGGATTTACAAAGGGTAAATCAAGATTGGATTTACAATGAGTAAATCATACCTGCACAACACGATAGCCTTATGATGACAGATTCTGTGGACAAGTGACTGTACAAAATGTTATTTAACAGGATTTTTGACATGGTTTCTCTTAGTATACTTACAGCTAAATTGGAGAGAGAGAGTATGGGTAAGTGACCCATGCAGTAGGTGGAAAATTAGCTGGGCTTGGAGGGATACTGTCTGTGATCAGTGGTAAAAAGCTCAGCTAGCATGTGATCACTACTGCATTCTTCAGCAATTTACACTGGGGCTGTTGTCACCATCTTCATTAATTAATTGGAGAATAGGTTGTAATGAACTTTGGCAGGTTTGCATGGAGAAATGCAGGTCCTCAGGAAACTCAAGAATAACTTAATGTGGGAGGTGAGGAGAGGCATACAATGTGTCTCCTAGGAAGATTTGCTTCCTCGTGATCACTTCCAACAGGTAAAACAAGGGATACTCACAAGAGCTGGTTTCTAATGATGTGATGAGGCCATGGCCCTGAACGATGTCCTGTCCAGGAGATGCCTGTCTTTGGATTCAGTCAGCAGTGCCTATGTAGAAACGGCTCACATCTGCTCTAGAGCCTGACAAGGACCCCCTGCCCTAACCATCTAGTGATAAGTCTGTGTAACAGTGGCCATTTACTTAACATAATTGTCATCACATGTTGTGGATCACACCTGCTGTCTTGCCATGGGTCCAGTCATGCAGTGACCTGGTCCTTGGAAACCAAGAATAGAGGCAGTCATCAAGGAAGGAAAAAAACAAACCTTTCAGGGAAAGGTATTACAAACTGCTGAGCTTGGAAATATGTTACCACCACGTTTGGTATCAACAGTGCTTTCCTTCCCAGGTGTTGTAAGTAAGCCTTTTTCCTACTGATGAGTTAATGAGGCATTAACATGAGTGCTAGAAAGGTGTGTGCCCTGTTTTCCAATCAAGAGTGATCTTGGTGGCAGAAATAGGTGGTCGTCTACAATTCAGCCTTCATTCTAGGTATCTGATCCTTTAAGCTAAATTTTCCTTTAAACTTGGCTGTAGTGGCAACACTTACCTCTCCCTGTCTCGGTCCTTGTCTCTCTGCCTTCCTAGACCTTGCCTTCATCCGCACTTTTTTTGCCTCCTGAGGCTTCTTGTTTAATTTGCAAGATTGTGACTACCACCTTCTTTTATAAATCTTTTTCTGATCTTCCTTGGTCTCTGACTTGTCTTCTGCTGCCTTTGAGCCTTCAGCCTCTTTTCATCACAGCAAAGCTCACAGTCTTTTCCTGAGCTCTTAACTCCAGTGCTACCAGCTCAGCCATGCAAAGCCTTCCTCAGTCTGCATTTGAGCCAGGAAACCTTTGATTTTTATTTTGTTTGCTGTCTGTTCATCAGTATTAAGACTCCAAGGGGAAAATGGTTCCTTGCTTCCAGCTCTTATGCTCATTACTGCTATATCTTGACTGGAAAAGCAAAGGCAAATGTTTGCTTCCTCCCTGCTTGTGTGGAGCATACCCATGGCTGTGGGAGCTTTAGAGCACTTAGTTCTGAGGTTCAGCAAGTCCCTTTGGGCACATGCAAACATTATGAACATAGAATAATTAGTTCAGTGGTAGTGATCCTTGAGATATGTCAGCAGTTGTTATACACTTCTAATTTGCCAAGCTCCGTAACAGATGTCCTTTAAGCGTAATTTGGGTTCAGTGGTTTCAATGGGTTCAGTGATGCCATATATTCAGCAGTTGCTGTTATTTGAAACTGCTCCGTGCAGTTCCAGTCTCCAGTGTGTTAACATCATAGCAACTTTGCCAATATTGGAATTTCTTTGATAAATTGCTGTGACTCATAAATTGGCCACTATCCATTCAGACAGCTGCTCAAAGGAAATAATCTGTAAGGAGCAGTGTTAGGGCTGCAAGGAGCAGCATTATGGCTACAAGGAGTACCTACAAGGAGCAAAAGCCAGGAGACCATCTGCTCCATAGGATAAACAATCTGGATACATGCATAAATGTCACATGTTAACATCAAACCACTTATTTGTGGTCATGCTGGCTTGACAGGCCTGTATAGCAGAGGAACAAATATGACTGACTCCAGCACTGCCTACTTCACCTGTGGGCATCTCCAGCAGCTACAGTATAAATGAGCAGCTTGGCAGAAGAGCCAACAAGGAAAGCTTTTCATAGGGAAACCTGATGTTGTTCCCTCTGCTCTGCACCTCATACAACTCACTATGGTTGAATCTGTTCTGAGGTACAAGTACATCCAAAGCAAATTTCTCCCCTGATAAGACCTTGAGCAGCTTCAGACAAGACTTAAACGTGAGTCCCTAAACCTTAGATTTTGTTATGACAAAAAGATACCCTTTATAGAAAGAGTATGGGAAATAAAGGACAAAATTATGACAGGCTTAATATTTGGAGGCAACTACGTATATAAATAAGGTAAATTCTAAAGATTTAGTGGCTTTGTAAACTTTGCTGATTTTGTGGTATTAATGTTGAAGGCGTATTTGTAATCTACTAAACCAACATAAATTCTGGGTAAGTCACTGCTGTGTCTCACAGACATTTTTAAAGAAGTTTCACCCTGCTACAATGAGCTTAGTAATGACTGTATCCTGAGGATCCTTTTGGTGGATCTATTTGTGAACACTGGTCCCAGAATACTTTTGACTTGTATTCATTTAGCACTGAGATAATAGGTTTCCATACACAGTGTAAAGAAAGGCTCTCAGGGGAAAAAAATTGGAGAAAGATGAGAAGTCCCACTGCTGTCTGGTTGGGAGGCACTCTGTGCTGGGTTAGGGCAAGCAGCTTGCAGCTTTTCTGTACTCCTGGGATGTTTTGTGGCAAAGGAGATAAACTGCAGAGGCTTGCTGTGCAGTGGTGTGATGAGAATCTTGCTTACTCCATTGGTCTCTGTGTTAGGAATAGGAGAAGAGACAAATGCATAGTCAGTGAGGACTAGACATGGATGCTATAGCTGCAAGTGCTGTTTACTGTATATGGTTGGTGAAAGGTCTTCCTGGGATTTCAGAAGTCCCTACTCTCTTTTTGTAGCTGTGTCTGCTTTGCACTTCTTGGTTGTTGTACACATTCACAGTTAATTCTGATGAGGATTGTAATATATGGATTTGTAATTTGCCAAAATCAAACGAATTAAGTATTTTTATTTTACTGAAATAGAGGCTTTAGGAATAGTTTTAGAACTAACTGGATGTTGAAGTTTTGTTTAGAATAGATTTAACCTAAATTGTTATCTCCTATCTCTACCTCCCTTCTTTGGTATGCAAACAGAAAACCTTCTGTTTGCATTAACACTTAAAAGAAGTCTTTATATCCCCTTGTTAACTGCCCAGAAGGAAGAGAATCTAACTTTTTATTTCTCAAGGCATCACTAAATCAAGCAAAGTTGTCTTTTGCTAAAAACCTGATTGATAGATTTAAGGGGACAGCATCTCCGGGTATCTGTTTCTTTTAAACCTTATCTTGTCTTTTCCTCACTAAATCAAGCAAAGCTGTCCCGTGTTAAAACCTAATTGATAGATTTAAGGGGATAACATCACCGGTTCACAAGATCTGTTTCTTTTAAAACATTATCTTGTCTCTCCTTTTGATATTCACCAGTGCAACCAGGAATTTATGGTGTTCGTTTCCCCTTCCTTTACATTCCCTTATCTCTTACAAGGCAGCATTCCTTCCCTACTCCCTTTTTCCTTTCTTTTAGCTTGTGCCTCAAAAACTTTTCTGAGTTCCTTTTAAAGTTTTCTAAAACTTTTTAAACACTGAACAACCCCAGCTTCTGATGGGGGCTGTGGTTTAACAACCTCTGTTTCCCTATCCTGGCTCTGTTTCCTCAGAACTTACATTCACT
>WBMV01004556.1:0-27998 GCA_013396655.1 Campylorhamphus procurvoides
TTTTTGCTTACTGTAGCAGATAAGTAATGATTAGCAATATTAATGTTATCACAATTAATGTATTAATAATATAATAAAAATATTTTTCTTGCTCTTTCCAGCTCACTGAAGTAACTGAAAACCTGACTCGCATCTCATCTGAATACGGCAAGCTACTGGCAGAAAAAGAAGAAATTGAAAGAACCATGAATGAGCAAGGCTCTCAGCAGCTCGAGAAAATCACTTTACTTAATAAGGAGAAAGATGAGCTACGGCAAATGGTGGAGTCTTGTAAAGAAAGGGAAGAACATTTCTTAAAGTTTAAGAGGCGGTCAGAGATTTTGGAGGACAGCCTTACATGCAAGGTGCGGGGTTTTGGATGTTAGTAGTTAATTTTAATTCTGATCTTTTATTACTGATTTGCTAAACTTTTCCTCAAAACAAATCCCATTTAATTTTTAATTCTCAGCATATCATTTCTATGGTTACTAAATGATCATGGACGCTGGCAAAGGATTTTATACAAGTTTCTCTTCTGATGTTTAGAATTAGCGTTCTCAACTTGTCTCAGCTTTGTAACCAATTGAGTTGGTCAGTCCATTGGAATGATGGCAGATCTATCAAATGTCTGCAGGTTTAATATGGTAATTGGTAACTGAGTATTTAGTTTGACTTGAAAAGGCACTGTGTAGACAGCAGGAACTTAAATGGGTATGGAATCCTTGGTCCTTTGGAAATCTTCTGAATAACACATAGTCTTGCACTTGCACAGTTTTGGTTTGGTTTTTTTTTACAGTTTTCACTCCTTAGTCTTTCAGCTGTTGAACTCTTCTGTTGTTGACCAAAAAGTGTAATTGAGGATTGGTTCACATTAACAAATAAAAAGGCAATTCCAGTGTCCATCTTTTATGCTGGTCTTCTGTGTTTTTTAATTTTCTTGTGATGTGGGCATATGTGGCCTGCCTTTTCATTTGTTTCTTCTTGCTTTACAGAAGATCAAAATTGACTAAGATTTCTCTGGGTGTCATGTTACTCCTTTTCTTTGTTCTGCTTCTGAGTTATTAGAACATCAAAATAATTTTCAAACTTCTCATGTTGTTAGTGTGAATTCTAGTTATTGGAAATTGTGTCCTTTATATTTGATGTAACTTATTTGATTACTTTATAGGGGAGTATTCAGACCACAACCACCAAATTGTAATTTGTTTGGTTTTTTCCACTATTTATTGTAGATTCAACAGTTAACTGAGGCACTAAATAGTGTGTCATCTGAAAAAGACCAGTTATTAGCTGAAAGAACTAGTCATTCTTTCCAACTTAGAGAACAAATCTCATCAGTTAATCGAGAAAAAGATGAGCTGCAAAAACTTCTTCAGGATGTCAAGTCTGAGCGGGACCAGCTCAAGACAGAATTGCAAAGAAATTCTGAGATGGTGGGTGTTTCAATTTGCATATCTGAGTTAGTCATAAATTCTTTTCTTGAGTGATACTTAAATATGTATACTTTTATTTTAGTGTGTTCAAACAAATGCAAACCTGGAACATGCGTTAGACCAGCTGAAGCAGAGAAACCTGAAAGATAAGTCCATTCAGGAAAACCCAGTGGATATTGCACAGCAGGTGGCTGATGACAGCCTGAAGGAAAAAAGCTTGAAAATTAAGGTAAACTTATGCCTCCACTGTTAAGGATGCATGTAAAATGTTAATGCCACTTGTCCTGGCACATAATAATTTTTGTATTATGTATAAAATGATTTGCATATCTTGCTAAGATGCTGCAAACCATGGGATCAGTTGATTTCCTGTTGCTGTTCAGTGATTGCACATCTTGTCTCAACTTAATGTGCCCAGAACATCTGTCTTGCTTTCATTACTCTCCAGCCACCCCAGTGAGAATAACTAGTCATGTAAATTCATAGAATTATTTAGATTGGAAAAGACCCGAAAGATTATAAAATCCAGTGCCATTAGCATTCTTGGACACCTGAGCACACTGTTGGCTCATGTTTAGCCACTGCTGATCAGCCACCCCCAGGTCTGTTCTGGCTGGGCAGCTTTCCAGCCTCTCTGCCCCCAGCCTGTAGTGCTACATGGGGTGGCTGTCACCCAGCACTTTGCCTTGTTGAACCTCACACAGAAGCACTTTGCCACTTTGATTTTGCAAAATCCCCCCAAATCCTCCCTTCTGTTACTCCCCATCAAGTAATAAATCTGTTTCAAATAAATTTTCTGTAATTCCTCAAACCACATAGTAGTTTACTGTCTTGAGTATACTTTCACACAGTAGGTATTAACCTACTGAAAGCTGAAATAAACAAGGATTTATGAATATATATGAAACACTTTAAAATGCAGTGCTACTGTCTGTGTGTCTGTGCAGCAGATTCAGGTATCATTCTATATGTGGTAGAGGACCCCTGAGCATTGCTTCAGCCAACAACAAAGTGATAAAGAACCAAACTGCAAAAATCAGTCACGTGTAGCCTTCTCCATTTGCACCGTCTTTCTATCCTACATCAGTAGTAGGGAGCTAATAAGTAAACATCAACTGACCCCTTTTAATGGCACTCTCCCCTTCTGACTTCTGTAATAGGGAGGATCTTGTCTATCTCTTTCTTATACAGTTTTCTCAAGTATCTTGTACAGGCTCTTGTTGGATACAGAGCATTCAGTTCCAATGTTTTTTACTGTGGGGTAAAAGAGTTAAAACTGGTGGATCCTGGTTCTTTCAGTTAAGACCCAGCAATGGAGGGATTGTGCCAACAGTTTTATACTTACTTTAAAATGTATAAGGTAGCTTCAGAGGTGATAGTTGAGTTGCAGTTTACTGGGGGTACCTTCAAGCCTGTTGTGTTACTCAGCCTGCTTACTGCCTGATCACACCTTCCTTTTTATGGCAGAATGCTAGGAACAATTTTATGATCCCTTTCCATCAAGAAAGGACCAAGTAGATAAACTTGGGAGCCTGTCATGAGGAAAGCCCAGCTGACAAACTTGTGTACAGGCAACAATTTTATTTCAGGCCTGCTCTAAAAGGCAATCTAAACCATGAAAATAATTTGAACTTGTGAAATGATTTGCTGGAAAACTAAGAAATATCTGCTTTGTGCCTAGCTTAGTGTTTTTGTCATATCCCTGTGGCAAGTCAAAACTGAAGTCTTAATCCTATTAACTTTTCTGCTGTAAAACCAATACATACTGTAGGGGTTAGTTCTGGAGCCTGGTCATTTGTTTTAAGCTTCTATTTATAGCTAATCACACTTTCCTTTAGTGTGAATGAATGGATTTGTTTGTTTTCACTTGCATTTAGGAACTTCTTGAGAAATTCTCAAATATGGGGAAGAGGTATGAATGTCTCTCTACAGTGTCTCTTCAGCTAAAGAGTGGACTGAATAATCAGAAAGCACTGATAGCTGTGATACTGCCTCGGCTTTCATCAGAACAGAGTAAACGAGTCAAAAGACTTCAGACTGAAAATGAGAAAATAAACAGTCATCTCCAGAGTTTATTGAACAAACTGAAGGTACTAACTTAAAATGCTGACTGTGTCAATGCTTCATATTGCTTGAGTTTGGTTCTTTTTTTTTAATAAGCTCTCAATATTAACAGCTAGGATTTTATGTACTCTAGCTTTGATTTTTGTGAAAATTGTAATTGTAAAATTGTGAATATTGTAGAAAATAAGTTGATAGTAAATGCTTTACAATCCTAGAAAATTAGAACTACTTAGTTATGTTAATTAATCTTAGTTTTTTACTGTAGTTCAGCTGCTTTGCACAGTATTATTTCATTAATATTCCATTTTAATTGGGAAATGAATTTTTTTTTCTGTACTCCATTAGTCAAATTATAGGTGACTGTGTGTATTTCTTTGTGTTCACGTTTCCTTGGAGATTCATGTTTACTCTGCAATACTGCCCACGTAATTTGATTTTATAATTTTGTAGACCTTCCCCAATTTAGAAACAGTTTCTCTATTGAACGTCAATTATCAGAAAAAAAGTTAAGAGTAATTGGGAGACTATTCATGTTATCATATGCAGAAGTACAGTAAATGATAATGTTTTGCCTGTTTCTTTATTTACCATGAAATAGTAAGGACTGGGGTTTTTGAGGGAGGGAGGGGAAAACATGGATGAGCCTGGAGAGAGGGGATGAGGTCCGTGTCCAGTTTACAAAAGGAGTGGGCATGATCTTAAGAGTCAGTCATGTCTATAAATATACATTAACTAAGACGTTGAACTAATGCTCCAAAGAGCCTTATTTTATAACTTCAAGTAGGGTTTTTAGGTCCATGGGGTTTTTTTGTGTGAGTTTGGTGGGTTTCTTTTCTTTTTCTATAGATGGCTTTCAACTTTTGCAATTAAAGACATTTAAGATTAAACCAGTAATCTCAACTAGAATAAAAGTTTTAAATCATCACACTGATATTATTCTCATAGATCATCTGCATCTTTCACAGCTTAAGAGGAAATAAATATAACAAAGAATACTTTGCTTTTCTAAGTCTAAACTCATGGAAGGCTGTCTAGAGCCTTTTAGATTTTTTGGCCTTTTTAGGAGTCTACAAAAAATAGTATACTGGAAAAATGCTGTCTCAGCTAAAAGTCTTAAATGCCGTTGCTATAAAACACATGTAAACCTAATATTCTTAGATCATGTGTTAGTTATTCTGGACATCTACAGGCTTGGAGAGTAAGTAGATTGAATTGTAAAATATGGACTTTTAGCTGGATGCAGGGGGAGTGTTTTAAAGCCTGCTCACTGATATATCCTGTGCTTCCACAACAGTTTCTGTTCAGTCGTGTTTGTGCAAAGAAAAGAGAATATCACACTACTGTTAACAACTATAAGATGGAATTGCTTGAGGAAAAGAGAAAACAAGATCACCTACAAGTCCAGATCCAGTATCTCAGGAAGATTTATTTGAAACACAATGAAATACCATCTCAAGAGTTAAACATCAGTGAAGCAGTGCAGAGTTTCCACTTGGATGCAGAGGTAATATTTGAGAAGAATTTCAGATCTTAAAGACTTCATGTTTCAAGGCAAGGGGTAATGTGGTGTTCATCTAATGGCATTAGGTTTATCTGATAAGACTTAAGGAGGGTGAAGGAATAGATTTAGGGTGTTTTTTTATGCTACTGGTTCGATAATGTGAAGATTCCCTTTTGTAAAGTGGCTGAAAATAAAATTAATAGGTTGGAAAATAGTGGGAATGTTATTTACTCATTTTCCTTGTGAAATGCATACTACCCAGTACCAAGATGCCTTCTAAAGCAATGAAATCAACTTTTACTAATATGCATATTTTTTCCCCTTCCCACCTGCCCCAGAAATGTAGATTGTCTTCTCTTTTTCCCAGTAGGGTGTAATTTAATTATAGCAAAACTCCTTTTATATGATAATTAGATGCTAAAACAGACTTCCTGCTGTATTGATAGCTAAGAGGACAAAATGTATATTTAGACATATTGGTTATCAAGGAAATATTTATGTTTTAATTCCCTTCTTTTTAAGAACATTCTCAAAGATGTATCAGAAATGGAAAGTGAACTTCTCTGTATAGAGGCAGAGTTACAGCAGCAAGAAAGTGCTAGAAAAGAAACAGTACAATTCTGGGAGGCTTGTTCAGGAACTCACTGTGATGCAGAGGAACTGGAAGAAGAGTTAAAGAAAGATACTGAAAGGATATTGCAAGTCATTAACTTCTGGACTCCTAAAGTAAAGGTAAAATTAAATGTTAGAGAATCAGAAATGTATTTTCTGTAAGCACTCTGTAAATGCCTAATCTGATTGAAAACAGACACTTAAAGGCTCTTGAATGATGATTCATTTATTATCAGCACTTACATCTTACAGTTAGAGTATATTTCCTCATGCATCAGACTTGGAAACTTGCTTTGTAAAAGACTTTCTAGACAATAAATGGGAGGGGCAGTGGAGTTGTTTGTTTGGGGTCTTATTAGTTTGAATTCTGGAAACTGTAGATTCAAAATTATTATATAGTTTTGCTTGCTAAACTTCGTCCAAACTACTTTAGCCGTATTTAAAACTCAATTGTAACTCACATTATACTTTTGTAATTTCAGAAAGTCAAGTTATTCTAGAAGTGGTGCAGCTTTCCTTTCTCTTTTCTTCTTATGTCTTTCCCCCTTTGGAAAATAAGACAGCATTTTTCAGGGTTCAGTGCATCATGGACAGGATTTCATGAGATTTTATCTTTCTGAATAAGTGTTAAGTTTAGCCTAATTTAAAAACCTATTTTAAAACGTTTCTTCTGTAGAGTCAATAGCCAGTCTTGACTTCTTCAGGATTTCCCAGTGTTTCTAGTGATTTCTAGAATAGTCCAGTGTGTATATTTTCTCTCAAATGGTTTAATTTCCTTCAGTCAGTGACTATGTTCTAGCAAAAAAAATCTGAATAATTGTGTTTTTTTCTGTTACTGACACTCAAGAAGTCTTTCCAATATAGTTCCTTTGTCTCTATAATAGTGTTTGAGTTAATGCAGAATTATTGGTAATCCTGCAATATACTATCATCTTCTGGAAATGAAGCAGCTCTTGTGAGTGTTAGTGATCCGATTTCTAATAGCTAGCATTTTCAAATGGAACGCTGAAACAAGAATGTGAAATTAATACAGGCCAAGATACCTCCTCTTTCTTTACTTGTCTTATTTCTAGATGATTCAAAAATTATTTAAAATATTATCTCTATGATGCTACTGCAGGTACTCCTTCAGCTTTCTTCAGAACTGGATGCCAGAACTTCCACTGACAGTAAAAATGCTGATATTGAATTGAAGCAGAGAAAAGAGAAAAACGAAGAGTTGCTTCAGGATCTAACCACTCTAAAAGAAAAACTGGCCCCTGGTAGCTCTGTCAGTCTTGTGTTAGAAGAAGAAAACTACAGGCTTCATAATAAATTAAAGGCTGCAGAACAAGATATGAAGGTATCAACACTTGTTTCTAAGAAAAACTTCTTTGATGTCTGCTTTTTAAGTGAGAGTACTCCAAACTTAAAATACAGATTTATTAGCAACAATAAATCTGTGCCACCACAATACATTGGCCCAGAGTGCACATTTTAGTAGCTTTTTTATTTCCAAAGTGCAAGTTTGAGCTCTTGCCTATAACATGAGTATTTTAATTGCCTGATTTATGTATGCAGATAGATGTCAGTTGAGAATTTCATATGAAATGTTTTCATTTGGATTTGAAGAATTGATTTTAATAGTGTAATACTCTGGGTACTTCTGTAAGTCTATGGTATTCACCATGTCAAACGCGAAGCTGGAGAAGAGTTCTCTCTTATCACAGGAATTGAAGGCTCATTTTCTCTCTCCTATTTATGTCACAGTTACCCTTCTTCAGAGCATCTTTTTCTTTACTTAGGCTTGAATGTTCCAGACTATTAAAATGTGACACATAATAGTGATCTAGACACAGAGTTGCTATAGAGCTTGTAGTGTTGGATTTTTTTGTGTGGTTTGGTGTTTTTGTTTGTTTTTACTAAGAATATGACTGTACTGTTAGAGTTGCTGTCTGTTGACATAACTACTCATAACTGATTGTTATATCTCAATAGGCTATGGAAGTAAAAATTCAGAAGCTAGAAAATATAATAAATGAAGTAGGAGAAAATGTCAAAGAGAAAGATGACAGAATAAACAAGTTACAAGCACAGATAAGAATAAAATCAGAGACAAGTGAGCTCACCCAACTGCAAGCCAAACTGAGTGAGATGGATAACTGCCTCAAGACTGCCTTAACAGAGAATCAGAGTCTTCAGGTATAAGCAAAATACTTTACTATTTTCATTGTACTCTGGTAAAAGACAGAAACCATGCATGAGAACAGCTGTAGATGAAACACAGTGCTCTAAAGTCAATGTATTGTTCTGTATGGCATGCCTAGAGTAAAACACTCTACTTGCCTCTTTAGCATGCAGTTACATCTTCTACCAGTGCAACCTTTAGAGGCAAAATTTACAACCCAATTACAATATTAGAAGGTAAATTTATCACTTATGTAATGCATTTGTGAAACATTCTAAAAAAATTTTAAATTTTTAAACCAGACCTTAGCTATTTTTTCAATATCATATATTTGCATGGTAGTCCAAAATTCCCAGACTTACATCTGCACAAAAGTCAGAAAACTTGCTAAAATATGATGGCACGTAATATATGAGAGGAGAATGCCAACTCCTACTGTAGTGCTAGTTGGTGATGTGGGCCAGCTTAGTGAAAAGTAACTTCCTGCTCCTAGTGTCCTGCAAAATCTAGCAGATCACAGTAAAGATACCCTTAATTTCATTGACAAGTAACAAGCTGCTCTTTGTACTAAATATTCTATTTTCAGGCAAAATTAGATAAAGGTGCTGAGTTGTACAAAGACGAAATTGATCAACTCAAAACACAGTTGGTGAAATGTGATATGGAAAGAATGAAACAATCCAACTTTTTTGAAATGAAGTAAGTTCAAATTTTACGTTGTTACAATTCTCAGCTACTTAGTCTTCAGCTTCTACTTTTCTGGTTTGTCTTTTTTTCCCCACATAATAAGAGGTAAGCATTAAGCTTTAGGTGTCGTAGGTTTTTATTGTAGCTAGATTCCAGAGAAAATAAAATCTATAATCACATTTGGTGGCTTACAGAACTGCTTTCCTATAGACCCACCAAAACTTCTCAACCAACGATGTTCAGCCATAAATTAACTGTTCTGACAAAAGAAGGCAAGGGGAAGGCAGTAACTGAAAGTGCTCTCTGACTCACTGCAGAGAAGGGATCCAGAGAGAATTAGTCCAACTTTTGAGTTTCGGCACTTTACCTGAAATCTACCTGACCACCAGGTTTATGTAGTTTTTCATGTATAACTTGGGTCTGTCCTGTATTTGATAGCTCATTGGAATTTAAACTAGCTCTGCTGCAACTGTAATAACTTAAACTGAGGTTTTCTGTTCTGTTTTTTTTCTTCCCTTCCTGCCTCATATAGACTTGCTAATTATAAAGCTCTTGCAGAACACCGAGAACAACAGTTAACAAAGCTAAAGGAAGAAATTAGAAGAGCACACCAAGAGCAAGATGCTACTGGTAAATTCAAGATAAATAGAAAGGGCTCTTTCATGTTAAACATTGAGTTTTAAGGTTATATGGTTAAAGACCAGATTGAGATGCAGGCCTTGTTACCTACAAGGTATGAGGAGAACTGGGTGTGTCGGAAGATGAGATGGAAAGTAGACTGTATTAGCTGCAGTTACACTGCAATAGCATCACAGCTGTTCTTGTGTTTACTTCTCCAGCCACATTTGCACTTGTGGAGAGAGAAGCTGCAGTGGTGGTAGCTCCTGTTGCCATTTTTGTCTTGATTGGCTGCACACATGAGTATCCAGTTCTTCTCACAGTTATTACATATGTGAAACAATAACTTTTTTAACTCTACATGGCCCAGTGAAGAACCTTACATTTCTTAGCATCTCCCTGGCACTGTGACTACTGGGAGATGTATTTGTGTAGAAAAAGGATTAACTGTTGTAATGGGAATCTAGTGAGGTTTTGCATGTAAGACCACAAGAAGGAATAAGCTAAAAAGTATATTAAGTATCTGTCCAAACAACACACAATCTATATAAAACTGTTTTCTAGTGCTGAAAGAAGAGGCTCCTCAGCAATCTCAAACACCCCTTACTTGTGGTGGTGGCAGTGGTATTGTGCAGAGCACGCAAATACTTGTTCTAAAATCTGAACAAGCTAAGATACAGAAAGAAAACTTGCACCTGAAGAAACAAAACGACCTTCTACTACAGTAAGTGTAAAGCTGATCAGCAAAATGTCATATCATTTGTTGTATTTAACCATGTATGTCATAAGTGCTTCTTTCTGGGAGACCTATAGAAGTTAGTAATCATTAATTTTAGATTTTCTAGATTTTTTCACATCGTAAGCTAGTAATTTATGGCTTACAAAGCCATAAATGGCTTTGGAACTTTAAATTGCTTACTTTAATAAGAATGTCTTAAATACTGGAAGATACATTTGAATTGTATGTTGGAAGGAATTTTAACTTTATTTCCTCTGAAAGCAACATACACAGCTATTGCATTGCCATGTCTGTGGTATGTCATCTGAACGTATAGGAACTATCTGTTCTTCAGGAATTTTTCCTTGAAGGAGCTGCTTTAAATTTTTCTCATTAAATGCTGATGTTTTTTTCTTTGCAGTAATGAGCGTCAGCTGAAAGAGGAACTCAGGAAATGGAAAGAAAGAGCACTAAAATGGAGAGAACGATCCTCAAGAGAAAATAGTCAAGAGACAATACCACAGTCTCCAAGGAAGACAGTGTCATATTTCTTTAAAGACCAGATGCCTTCACCCTCCAAGGAACCTGTTTCACAGGAAATTGTGGCTCAGGATCTATCAAAGCCTTTGCCACTGACTTGTCCAACAAATTTCTTTGATAATTCTAGCTTGGGTATGCTAAAAGGTATGTAACAGTGGCAGTGTCCTATAAAGATCTGGAGAGGCAAAATGTAAAGGATGGTCTGAGTTGAGGGTAAATGCTCCATACTTATCTATTCAGACCTGAAACTTACATGATAACACAGTTTTCCTGAATGGTTAGTCGGCTGACTGTTGAAAAGCTGACCATCTGAGCTGTGAAGCTTATATATGCCCTCATAACAGAAATACTTAAATGAACCATTTACCTTCTGAAGATTATACAAACTTCTTTCTTTTCTGCAGTGGAAGTGTTGATGATTGACTTTTAAAAATGAATCAGCAAAACATAGTTAACTGATGCTCTAAAATGTTTTCCTTTTTAATTTTACATTGGTTAGGCACAGACTCCTGGTAAAACTATTGAAAGTTAATGGCTGGTTAACTTTTTCCTAAAGTTTTTCAAGATGGTAGACTTTAGCCTTTGATGTTACATCTGCCACTCTGCCTGGCTCCAGTTGCAGTAATAGCTGTTTTGATGGTGGCAACTTCTGTTCCTCAGCCCCACTCCTGCTTTCTTCTCTCTGGCCTGGTGACTTCTGGAGAAGTCTCCTAGTGGTCTACACTAGTGTTTTAATGCTACTGCCCTCATCATTACATTTGCTTCTCACAACTTGCAGAAGACCCCAGCAGACATGTTGAAGAGTTAACCAGTTCTTGAGGTATCAATAGCAGACTTCCAGAAAGAACATGGCTCACTGCTGTTTCTGTGATGGTCAGCTTGGTAATAGCACAGAGTTCCTCACAACATAAAGATACTCAGGGGCAAACTTTGATTATTGACATATAAAACACTAGTCAAGATTAAATCACTGTATTTCTACTGTTTGTTTAATTGAGAAAGGCTTTAATGTTCTTGTCTTCCATACAGATACATGTCCTGCAGCCACACAGTCCACAGAAGAACATCTAAGGCACTTGTTTGGGCCTTCAGACAAAGATAAAGCCCCTGACTGCAGCACCCAGTAAAGATGCTCTGTTGTAAGCTGCCTTTGCAGTGGCTGCAGCCAGAATCTGCATATGCAAAAGATAATTGCTTCAGGTTAAAAGCCATCAGCGTCTTCCATCCTTCTGTCTTGGAGTAGCTACTTCCCACAGTTGGGAAAGCTGGAATTTGAAGACAAAAATGGAAAAGCAGTCATGTTGCCTGCAACCTGCTTATCTGATGATGTTCTACTTGGGTGTTTTGATGTTGTGGCAAAGAAAGAAAAGGTAATGTATGGAAGAAAACATGGAAATAGGAATGGGTCACAAACTAACCTACTGTGAAGCTTCTCAGTCTTAATCTTCATTCTGTCATTCCTAAAACAGTCCTCTTCTGTACAGTTGATATGTGTTATCTTTGGACTGCTTTTGACTTGGAAAGAAATACTCTTTTTGTTTCTCAGCATGTGTTTTTATACCATGCTTTCTCTAAGTTCACAGAAACTGCATTTGTATCACAATCTGCAACTAAAGTTACTAATTTTCTGTTTATAGAGCACACAATCACGGGTTCCTCTTAAACTCCTTAAAATGTTTCTGCAGCTCAACCAATTGTGACACCAAGAGTAACTTTGAATTTTGCATCATCTTCCAATATACCTGTCTGAAGTTATGTATTGGAGGTTTTTATAAAAGTAAGCAATGGACTTAATGCTCTTCTGCTATTCTAGTGAATGGAAAATAAACCAGGTTATTGAGGCAAGATGGACTCTCTTACTCGCCTACTTATCTGTATTGTGAAACCTACTTTTATGTATGTTTTATATAAAAAAAGTTTGATTTGTCAATAAACTGTGTTAAGTATTTAAATTTTTTTTGTTGTTCACGTCACTTGTGCTGTGATCCAAGGATATTGACTACAATATTTAGTGTCTAAAGACTATTTTTTTATTAATCTCATCACTTCTATCATTATTATGCTTCTTGTCTCTGTTCTCTGTAACTTTCTGCTGCAATTCCTTGTGCAGAAGTTTGTCACCGGAATTCTGTTTAATTCTTTCTGAGTCTCTGTCAGGAAATGTTTGAAGTCTAAAACACAGATCCTCCTCCCCTTCCTGTTCCTCCCCACCCTCTCTACTGGCAGCTAAATAGGATTTTGGAACTCAAAGCCTTGGATCAACTCCATTAAGAATAAAACCATTGTCATGAGTTGAGAAAGTCATACCTAAGAAAGATACCCGCATGAAAAGTCATCCTTATTTCAGAGGAATAAAGCTGTCAGTGATGCTCAGTCTCGTAAGTATTCTGTTTTGGGTCACCCAAACAGATATGCACATGTCTGCATTGACGTGTTCCTGGGCACTCAGCAGTTACTGAACTGGAAGAGACACACAAGGATTATTTACCTGATGGAGGTACTTCAGAGATCTATAATAAAGAACCAACTATATTTACTTGAGTAGCTGAAAACTGCCAACTATGGTAACTAGTAAAAAACTGCAAGCATTTCTCTCCAATCTCTGACCTGGAATGTGTTTTGGGAAGCATTTAAAGATATGACTAGCCAAAAATATACAGGTTCTAAATACCATTACAGAGTTCATCACTGCAATGTCTTCTTTCTGACCACAGCCACAGGTATATAGGAGCAATTTATTTTCTGACAGGGACAAATGCAAAGCGCTGGTGTGTTTGTGGCAGCTTTTTTGTTTTGGGGTTGATTGGAGGTTTTGTTGGGTTGGGATTTTCTGTTTCATTTGGTTTTGGTTTTTTATTTCCAACTACAATTGAAAAAATAATTATTTTGGCTACCAGCATTTTGGTGTTCTAATAAATCAATTACACTGACATTTTGTGTTTCAGAAGGGGGGAAAGAAGGTTTTTGTATAGAGCTACCTCTTTCATATACAGTTTCCAGGGGTTTTTTAGTTAATTATTGCTTGCTTGGAGCATTTCTAGATTTGGAGATTTTTCTGGTGGTTGAGATAAAAAATGCAGAAGCTTCTTGCAACAGGTCTGTGTCTGAATTCAGTAGCCAAAAGCTTAGGGACAGAAGGATAAATGTTTTTGGAAAACAATCATTAAAGATTTTCTTTACTGAGGAAGTGATTTAGAAAGCTATCATAGTTTAGCAGAAAGACAGGATAAACTGGACTTTTGTGAATATGGGTCCCAGTTTATCCAGAGAAGGGGCTTTTCTGAGGACAAACTAACTAAATTTTAGGCAGGACACCAAATTCCTTAATAATACTAGCAGGGTAGCTTTAGGTCTGGTGTGAGCTTGTAACTAAAGTACTTTGTCCTAGAATTTCAGTGCGGTAATATTAACTGTTTTAGCAAAGGTAAGCTAAACCACTATATACCAAAAGAGAAGATAAGTTGGTAAATCATCAGTTTAACAACAAAATTAATCGTGCCAAATATTGTCCTAGTTTGGAACTTGATAGTTTGTATTGCTAAAGAGTGATTGCTTGGAAAAACATGTTTGCAGCCTTTTCTGGTGGAAATCCTATTGATCTCTTGAATTCCTTAGGGGAAAGGGAGAGCTAATGCTGGTGATCATTTTCTGTCCTTTCCTGTGCAGGAATAAAATCACACTTTTAAAGTCTTGAGTGTCACTAGATGGCAGCATCTCAGTGTCTCAGCAGGAAATTGCGTTCATATAGAGAAACAAATCCCAACAAGCACAGCTAAAAAACGTGTAGAACTTCCTTTGGTACAAAGGTCAGTAAATATAACAAAGCTGTTTGAGATCTCTTGGTGAGTGACTATATTACTATTTGTAACTGCTTCAAAGAATCAGTGTGACAAATGTTCGTATCACCTGATTGCTAGATTGAAAAATGTATTTATAGTGCATTTTGCTCCTAATGCATTAAGGTGATTTGGGGAAGTACTTAAAGTGATGAGGTGGCTTTTGGAAAGAAAGGAATTTTTCAGTTACATTGCTTCAGAAGTCTGATTTGTTGAATCTGTAACCTTCAGGAAAACAGTTTTGCTGCAACTTTTGTCAGGAAAAACATCTGACAAAACAGAATGTGTCTCTGATCTGATTAAAGTAAAAGAAATTAATAATCTGATTTAAGACATAGAGCATTAAATTCGACTTGCTCAAATCCATGCTGTGACTCAGATTACCATCTCTAGAGGATAGCATTAGCTGCTAGCCTAAGGAAGATAAGGTAGCTTTATCTTAACTTCCCAGTGAAGTAAATGTGTTGGACTCACAGGTATATTTTAAGACTTTATGTTCTTATGACACCTTTCTACACTCCTAGCCACACTGACAGTTTGCTCAGAGGATTATAAAACTGCAGAAAATTTTACTAAATGGCGTTTGAGTGTGTGTGCTGGGGCAGAAAAGAGCTGTATTTTGCCTTTTGGCTATTACACATTGACTAAGGCAGAAGGTCCCAGAGATTCCCTGCTGCTTGCCCCAGGCATGCTCAGGGCTTCCCTGAGAACAAGCAACTGAGAGAGGTGAAACAAGACAGCTTCATTCCCCTCCCACCTTGCTTCGCTGCAGCTGGGAATCTGCTGTGCTGGAGTATTCCTAAGACAATTCAGAGCAGATACCAAGACCCAGGGTATTGTGTGGAATTTATTGCAGTCTAGGAAGCTGAAGAGTTAGTAGTTTGAGAGAAACAGAAGGAAGACCTGCTTTCTAAGAACACAAGGGGCAGTGGAAACACTATTATACTGCTGCTTCATATTGGCTTTTTTTTTCCTGTGTAAAAAAAAAAAAAAAGCATTTTCTGTTATAATTAAGCCTAATTCCTGAGCTCAAATGCCCTTTTTTTTTTGAGGTCCCTATGTACAATTAAAAACAAACAAACAAACAAAAAAAACAAAACCAAGGCTGAGGCACTCCTGCCCCTTGGAACCCTGAGGGCCGTGCTGCTGCCAAACAGGACAATTGAGATGGCAGAGGCACACTCTGGATCACTGCTAGTTTTAGAATGTACTTGCATCTGATTCCCGGGGGGTGGTATTGGCTCCTCTCTCTGTTCAAGTTTCTGTGACATCCCGTGTCTGTGCAGGTGGGCACCATGGGGCGGCTGGATGGGAAGGTCATCCTGCTCTCTGCAGCAGCACAGGGCATTGGGCGAGCAGCTGCTATAGTAAGTTGGAAAAGGTTTGTTCTCCTGTACCTAATGCTAGCTGGTCTAATGACACCTGCGCCAAACCTGTGCTTGAATTAATAAACTAGGGATGAAGACAGAACTACACACTGAAAAATCAAGGAATAATGTATCCACTATACTGTATCAAGCAGGCTTGGTGCTTTTTGAATTTCTGAAAATCTCAACTCTGAGTGGAGATGTTAAGCAAAGATAAGGGTAAGATTTGAAAAGAGTTGCAACTGCTTTTTTAACAATATATGACTGGTACTGTCTGTACCTCTAATCGAATATTTCTGCTGCTTTGTTCTGGGTGAAAATAACAATAGAGGAATATTTCCTCATCTAAAGCTGAATACTGTGAAGATCGCCTACAGCAAAGACAAAACAGTATATCTATATTCAGAGTTGATATAACTAAATCTACGTGATACTAACAACACAGCTACAGCATTGTTCACAATGAGAAACTGTAAGAAACCCTTTACAAATTCTGTTGAATTCTGTTTCACAGTAATCCAACAAATGTATTAACTTTCTGGTTAGCTTGTAATTCCTTTTGACCAGTTCTCCTGCTACTTCCCTTTAACAAAGCACAAAAAAACCCAGTCGAGTTGTTTCAGTATCTCTGTAATGTAATCAACAACCCAGGAAGAGCTCCCGTAAGTAGGATTTTTGCCAGACTAGTTATTTTCTCACACATATGGTTAAGAAGATTGCTGATCTTTGCTCTTACATAAATCAGGCAGTCCAAGGAGTAGGTAATCTTCCTGATAATTTCACTTTGTAAATACCCAACAAGCCATGGAAGGCTGCTATGTCTAATGCCACTGTCCTCTTAATCTGCATTTGAGACACTTATTTTGAAGATTAGGGGCTAGAGTCCAAGATGTCAGAATACTTTTGACACAGAGGTTACTTTGTTAGCTATCGGTCAGTAATCACAATACAAAGGAAGCTGGTTTTGAGGGGGTCATCAAGAATGAAGGAATATCTCTGGTTAAGTATCAAAGAAAAGTCATGCTGCTTTTAATATTGTTCTATTCCAATTATTTAGATGCAAAAGATTTTGTTAACGTTTATATACCACCATTCCCTTTTTATGGCTTCTGCCTTTAACTGTCAAATCCCATAACTTAAATCCAACAATACAGACAATTCTAGCCCTACATTTATAATGTGCTTACTGATGTAGCTAATAAGGGCAATACTAATATCAGTTGTCTTACTCTCCTTACCATTCTTATACTTTATTTATGGATCCCTTACTTTAAGGACAAGGTCTTAAATCTGTCATATCATATACAGTTACTTAGTTGTCCCCAGGATGTGTGGTAATTGATGTCTAGTACTCCCTGACTTCTTGTGCCCAGGAGGAAAAGTGGGAGATCAACTGCCTTTGGCCAACTTTTATTTTAAGCCAAAAAGAACCCAAGAAGAAAACAGATTTTATTTCTGATAAGATCTTGAATATCTAAACTGCTTTTCTTGTATTCTTCAGGCATTTGCTAAAGAAGGAGCCAAGGTAATTGCTACAGACATCAATGAGTCTAAGCTGCGAGAACTGGAGAAATATCCAGGTAAACGTAGGCATTAGTTCAGCTCTTGCAAGTTTTGTTCTAGGCTGTCTGAAATAGAATTTGAACATAGGAAAATTTCAAAAGGCCCAAAAAAACTGGAAACCATCCAGACTAATTCTTTAGATATTGGCAGTGCTTTATTCTGTGGTGTGAAATGGCAAAGATTTGGCCTGTAAAACTTTGCAACATCAGCATATCAGAGTTATTCCAGTCATGTGGGATAACTCCGAGTTTCTTGTGTCACAAAAGAAGGTGATATTTGTTTCCCAGAATGGCACCCATTTCAGTTACATTTTGACATCACTAGGCTGTCAAGCACATTGATCTAGAAGGCATGGAAGGCTTTTCTCTGATCACTAGAACATCCAGCTATACAAGAATGTAGATTTAGTGTCTTGCATTTCCATGGGCCATATTTAGCTATCCTTTTAACGCATTCCATGCTGTCCTGTAGAATTCCTGTATCTTCAGAAACTAATCCTACCAACACTAGCTATGCCTGCTCTGTTTGTACAAATGGTCAGGCCTGAACATTGCTTTCCTACTGATACCACAGGAACGTGCTTCAGAAGCAGATTTTGCATAGCTGTGTTTCTAATCGTAAGTGACACAAATGGAATATTACATTAAAAAATATTTTTTCAGTATTGAAATAAAAATAAGACTTGGACATGTTTTACAACTGAAAACACTTCCAACTTAACTGGACAGAAGGAAGTAGATTTAATGAATTCTTATTTACAGGGTGACAAATACACAAAACCACTTTTCTCTGGCATAGCTTTTAGTGTGAATATCTGTCTCTACTGACTGAAGTTAACCATAAGCAATCTCTTTGTAGTTCTTTGGGAACTTTAGGGCTTTCCAAGTTCTTCTGTAGGGTATTTGGGAAAGTTTTTCCCCTGCTAGTATGTTCACAAGGAAAGAAGTAATTTTCCTTATACTTAGAGCCATTTCCATCCTTTAGATACATGATTAGTCTACCCATAAGTCATCCAGACTTGGCATGTTGTGGTCTTTGAATTCTTATTCAGGAGAGGTATTTCCAGTGCAATGCTAATAACCAGCCTGTAGTCTGATTGCATTGTTATGCACAAATTTCTTCAAAAATGTCTATCATTCAGCTAAAATATATAAAGCCTGTTCATGGACTAGTCAGTTTGGCTTCCAAAGAAACAGGTTTTTATCCATTTCAAATCAAATTCTCCCTTAATTTAGACAAGATTCAGATGCTTTACAGACATCTTTACAGTATTTCATGGAATTATGTATGTTGGACAAGACTTCTGGAGACCGTGCAGTCCCATCTGCTGCTCAAAGTGGCTCTGGTTAGAGCAGGTAACTCAAGGCTGTGTTGAATCAAGTTCTGAACATCTCCATCCCTCCTGAAATTTTAAATAGCATGACTTGCTGTCTCAATAATTTCACTAACTTAATGATTAGGTGTAGTTCTCACTGAATTGAATTGTAAGGGCAACCCTCAGCATTTCAGAAAAATCATCTGTTGATCCTTAGTCAAATACATTGAAGCAAGTACCTTGTTTTTTCTAGGCATTCAAATACGGGTTCTGGATGTCACCAAAAGTGAGCAGATAGAAAACCTGGCCAAGGAGATTGAAAAGATTGACGTCCTCTGTAACATTGCAGGGTAACCAGCTTCTCTTTGATACTACTATTTTTCCAGCTTTCCCTATCCTCTAGAAGTACCTTTTGTTTTTTCAGTGCATTGTATTTTTTTAATTCGAATGGATTTTGTACCTTAATACCACCTTTAATGTGTTTTCATCAAAACTGAATGTTTTGTGTGCAGCCACATTACCCAGGACAAGATAGAATAGGTCTGGAACTTAGGTTTTCCCCTCTCTGTGAGTTCCCCATTTTGTTGGCTTTGGCCCTCTTAGCACAACAGTGAGCAAATCTGATGGTGTGCTAATGCTCTACTTATTTTTTCCTATTGCCAAGCATTTCATTGCACAAATTGAGTCTGCCTTGTGTCTCTGATGCACACCACAAGAAATACACTCTTGCTTGCATTCTTCAAAGGACCTTTTGTCCCTCCTTTTCAAGGTTGGAAGAGTTAACTACTGCAAAACAGTTTTGGAAAAATGTGCATAAAGCACTGTAGAAACTTAAACTAGAGACAGTAATCTACTCCATGCACTTCTTCTAGGTTTGTTCATCATGGAACCATTCTGGAGTGTGAGGAGCGAGACTGGAACTTCACTATGAACCTCAATGTCCGCAGCATGTATCTAATGATCAAGACATTCCTTCCAAAGGCAAGGCTTGGTTGCCTATGAATTCTAGTCACTGCTGCACTGTGTTTAAAGTGTGAGAGGTCTAAGTGTGCTACTCTGACAGGATAGGATTTGAGATAAGCAAGGATGCAGCTTTGGACCGGGTGCCCTTAGATTAAAGTGATCCTACTGTAAAGCATTCTCTGCATTGTGTAATCTTTTAAGTAGACAATTTATCTAAAGGATCTGATAGAGAAGATTAATTCAGGGGTTTGCCCTATGTAATCTGTAACTAAAACCTTTCAAATGCAGAGCAGTGAGGGAGCCATTGCAACACAGTGCTACCATATTATACTCCAGCACACAGCTGCACAATACCACTGCTACAAAACATTTGTAAATAATGTATCTGCTTAATGAGAATTTTATGGAACTCTGGAAACTATCTTGTGAAGCAATTCAGTGACACTGATACTAACATGCTGCTTATAGCAGAACAACAATTTGATGCATCTAGCAGTTTGAGGAAGCTTGTTTTTGGCATAATAACTAGGTTTGGATATACAGAAACCTGTGGACTGAATAAGGTATTTGTATTCTTGTAAATGCAAAGGCCAGATGTGGAAGCTGTGACCATGACTGGATGACAACTACTGTTTTCGGTATTGTTCCAGTCCTGTTGGTTTGGTGGTGGTTTGGTTTTTTTTTTCTTACCTGAACTTAATTTTCAAAGTGGATTTGTTTTTATTCTAACAGCTTCATGCATATCAGGTTTTAGCATGCCTGAAAAGATTATAACTTAAAGAAATTTCGCTACAACTCAGAGGTGCTGGAGTGTTGTGTTTTAATCTTCTCCCAGACAAAAATGGTTTAAATGGGATCTGTGAATTGCTGCATTGGTAGATGGCATGAGCAGATATCTATGCAGAGTAACTTAGTATGGTAACAAGAGAGCCATGATTCAGAGGTGGCTCTCTAGGAAAAAAATCCTTTCCCTGCATAGCCTCTAACCCTGACGTGACTTGGGAGAAGTGAGTGAGAACTTCAGAGTCTGCTTTACTGCTTCAGTCAAGGGGACATGTCCATGACAGTTCAGCTTTGTTCCCCTGAGTATCAGTTGCACTTAAGGCTGTTCTGTGAGTTGCTGTGGGCTATCTCCCTGAACCTGCAGATGACAAAATAGCTTGCATTTGATTGACATAAGTACTCTTTTGCAGATGCTTAAACAGAAATCTGGGAACATTATCAATATGTCTTCTGTGGCATCCAGCATCAAAGGTCAGTAGCCTGCTAGAGTTTCTTATACAAATCTTTAAAATTATGGGTATGCAAAATAAATATTGCACAACTTCAAATTTAGAGGATGTTCTAAGTTCAAAGTTCTTTCTAAATCCTATGGAGGGATGCATTTAGGAAAAAAAGAATAAGCACATCCGCTCATACATACATGCAAGGAAACAGATGGAAAGTTGCAGAAATGCCAAGATACTTACCTCTGAGCTTTTGTGGCATCCTTTTTAGAAGATTTTATTAATTTAAAAGGAATTAGTTCCAGTGATATCCTGCTAATTATATTCTTCAGAGAAACAATGAAGAAAGGACAATTACATAAAATTGCTGTAACTGCTTCCCAAGGAACCCTGATGGTGATTAACAGATGGGTTTCTGCTGTTCTTAAATCTTTGTTGCCTTTTCTAGACTACTCCCCAAGCTTATACTATTGAAAAATTGTGTGCTTTCCTCTGGTGTATCCCTGAGTAGAATTGTGGCAGTCAGCATTCTAGCTAGCCTGTCCTTATGGAAAGGGTACAAGTGCTACAGGAAATTCTGGAATTGAGAAGCAGGTGCATATTGAACAAACTTGTCTCTTTTTTTTTTTTTTTTCTTTTTTATCTGTTTAATCCTGTGCTGCCTTAACACGGACCTTCTGTTAGGAGTTGTGAACAGGTGTGTATATAGTACTTCAAAGGCAGCAGTTATTGGGCTAACAAAGTCTGTGGCTGCTGATTTCATTGAACAAGGCATCAGATGCAACTGCATATGTCCTGGTAAGTGTTCTTACATTATTCTGTAAAATAGGAGCAGATGCAAGAAGGGCAGGTTTAGTTTGGCATTATTAACAAAGAATAGACTTTCCAGTGGCGACTGCATTTACTAGCAGTCTAAAAGAACAGGACATGCTTGTAAGATTTCTGAGATTTAATACAGAAAAGTTGCTACTTCTGTGGTTAAATTGTATGTTTAGTCTGTTAACCCGGTATGTGTGCTTTATATACATGTTACCAAGTATTTGAATGCTTGTTTTCAAAGATGTAGTCTAGGGAGTTAGAAGCAGGCAAGGGCTAGCTAATGGGTTGGCCACTGATTAGCCATCTGAAAGTTACTGAGTCTAATTCTCAAACCCCTTGCCTTCTATTGAAATTTAGAATCATATGCTATATTAGTAGCAGTGCAGTCTTTCTTCTGAATTATATTATGAAGTTACAAATAAGTGTTAAGACATACAAATAGAAGAAATAAATTGCCTTTATTTTTTCATTATTGCTGATGCAGTTGACTTTTAACACTGAATTTAAAACTTTTCTTAGGTACTGTTGACACACCATCTTTACAGGAGAGAATCAAAGCCCGGCCTAACCCAGAACAGGTGAGAAAGCAATTTATTATCTTGATCATGTGTGTATAAATATTTAACTCTCTTAAAAAAAATATATATATCTAGTGGCACTTCTGTCCCAATTCGAGAATGTCCCTACTTTCAGAGTACCACAGCTAACAGTAGTGTGTCCTTTGACAGTGTGATCAGCTTGTACTCCACAGTCTTCAAATGCCTCAGTAAGATGCTGAATAAGATGCAACTGCTGGTTACAGTATCCAATGCAAAAGTAGAGGACATTTTCTCTGTGAGAATAAAGATAGTATTTGATTTCATTTCTGTGGCATGTGGCAGCCACAAACTAGTGCAAGGCCGTGATAAAGGGCATTCTGGCCTATGCATTTCAGCATTATTTGGGATGCTCAACCACATTGACTAGACAACTGTAAGTTCTCATTTTGAAGGGCCTGGGAATATCTACCACCAAAGGAAGAAGGTTTTATGTTGCCTGTGTTCTGGAACCAGAGATTTAGGTGCTGTATAAAAGAGTCCTGCATTTTTTTCAACCTAAAATTCACATCACTGTTGATCTAATATTTTTCTAGCATAAATTCCCTACTCAGTGCACTAAAGAAAGTTATGCGTAGAGGTGTTTCCAATATTACTTTATACATGTCAACAGAGTAAAATAATTGCTTTTTTATTTTTGATATACCAAATGCTCTTTTATATCCAGGCATTGAAAGACTTTCTAGCCAGACAGAAGACTGGTAGGATGGCTACTGCTGAAGAAGTGGCCCATCTGTTTATGTACTTGGCCTCTGATGAAGTAAGTATAGAACTATAAAATGTCCTACCACAGCATTCCCTGCTACTTTGCTGCCTCACAAAGTAAAGTGTATTTGTTTCAGGATGATTTATATTGTCTTTGAGCTGGATTATTAGAAAAATAAAAAACCTGACCATCTTTTACTGAGTTCAATCTGCAATACAAAAAGTACTTTGAATGTTGACAGTGATTACAAGGCATCTGGTACCATAGGATGGTGATTTCATGCCATCTGAGCAAATTGACTGACCCCAGATCATCCTGAATGGTAGGGGACGTGGGCTTGTTTGCTTTTCCAAGCTTGCATCGTGACTAGATCATGTTCTAAGGACATAGATTTAGTAGTTGTCACCTACCTTTACTATTCAAGGGGAAAACAGAACTGCTGGAGATTGTAGTTAATGCTCACAGTGAATCTGCCCTTTCAGTATAAGGAAAACAATAAACCTACTAAGGTTATTATCTGGTCGGATTCTGCTCAGCTGAACAGAGCTAGTAATAGCATAGTGTGAGGCACTTATTCCTCCAGGCCAGATATCTGAAGTCTAGCTTATGTGAATTTTACACTCTGGATGCATTATTATCTTAATGCCTCTAGTAGTACTTTTGTTACACTCACTTAAGTTAACTGAAAGGCTTCAATTTCCAAGTTTGCTTATATTCAGATATTTTATTATTTATTCAAGTATCTCTAAAACAAAACAAAATGAAAAAGGTGTTTGTATAAAAAGAAAGCCGCATTTTGAATTTAAAGAAGTAGTGTTTTCCTGTAATTAATCACCATGAAAAATTAATTCAAATCATTGTTCTTTTTCATGTAATTTCAGTCTGCCTATGTGACTGGCAATGAACTAATCATCGATGGAGGATGGAGCTTGTGATTGACCCTCCCTCCAAAGGAAACTTATACCATGAAAGGCAAAAAGTGAGGATGGTGTTTCCTGCAAAGATTTAGGTCACACACATGATATCTTTCCAAACAAATTTAGTGCATTTTTACTGCTATTTGCTGCACTTTTACTCTTTCTAGATTGATCTTACTGATTCACTTTTCCTTAAATAGTGGAACACTGGAGTGAAATGTACTTCATACGTGTCTTCAATGTAGGGCAACTTCAAAAACACAGAAGAATACCAGCTTAATGTTTAAGATTTCAGAGGGTCAAAAATATTATTCAAGGTACAAAATCTGAGTTGTGTTTTAAGCAAATCTGAGTGAAAGAAATCAAATACTATCTTTACTCTCATTTTACAAAGTATTTGGAAATTAAACATTCACATTTAGATTTTCTACTTGCATTGACAGACTATCCAGATAAAATGGAGCAACAACTATTAAATCAGCCAAATGAATCCTGAACTAAGTATTATTTAAACAGAAGAAAGCAGAAATAATAATAACTTTGAATATTTGAATGTTTAAATATTTTTTTTACTGGTCCAGATGTTTCTATAATAAGAAAACATACTAGTTACAAATTATACTCAGAAGCACATTCTGCTTTCCAAGTTATGAACTAAGTACTTTGCTGCTCTGATCTATTGTTAGCAAAATATTTTAGAACACTAATAGCTAAATTTTATAGCTAGATTTATTTTAATATCTAGATTTTTTTTGTAGAAAAACAATCTGAATTGTTGAAGAGATGTTACAAGCGTGACAACACTTAGAGATACAAAGTGGGAGCCACAAGAGAGTCAAACCTGTAGATACGTGGTGTATGGGCACATGAAACTTCCTGCCTATACATCAAAGAGCCAGTGTACTTGCACAGCTGGTTTGTGCAACTGCCATGTCCATTTTCCAGATCCTGGGCAAGTTAGGCTGCTGGAATCTGGGAAAGCAGTAGTGCAAATGGCAGGGCAACAGACTATACCATTAGCAGCAAGAGGATTGGCCACTTTGTGGCATTTGGTAGGTTTGTTTAAGCACAAAATCATAATTTGGGCACTGTCTTCACAAAGCAGAAATGGTGGTGACGAGCCTCATCTAATGGTTAAGACTAAAGCTTAGAGCATGTCAAGGACAGAGACATGTACTTATACAATCAGTTAAAAAATTAGTATGTTAACTAGTACAAAAGAGAAGAAACAGAGACCAGAACTGTTTCATTAATTGTATAGGTCACTTCTAAAATGGTCTTGGAACTACTGTTACTCTATTTCCTCTCCTCTGCCTTCATGTACAGAAAGTATTATGTGAGGACATCACTTTAACAGGCATGGATGGGAGTATGTGGGGGAGAAGTATTCTTAAATACACAAGTAGATCTTCATGAATATTGCTTGGCTTCTGGCACAAAAGCAAAAGGAGTGGATTTTACTACTCTAGATAAAGCCAATGTATTCTTCTCCAAAATGGTGCGCTGATATTGCACAAATACTGCAGAATCTGTATGCTAGGTGCTACATTTTGGTGCTCTGTGCTTTGTTCTCAAGTACCAACACAGTTTGTACTAAAACACAAGGCAAGGTTTCTTTGTAAAGAATTGTTTCTACAAGAGTGTGCATTGATGTTTTTGTTGTGGTAGCATATGGTAGCTTTGATAGTGAAACAGAAATCTATTACTGTAAAGTCCCACTGTCTGGGGAAAAAAACATAGATCCTGACCCAGAGATCTAAGGCAACAATAACCTGAATTCCAAAAGGATTTGTTTTGCTAAGATACTGCTTAAACCCGACATGAATGACATAGACTGACTGCCTATAAACATTACGTTTAACAAGTGTACACAACTCCATTTATCTAGTTCATCTATGAAGCTGTATGTAATTTGATTTATATAGTACATACATCAAACACATCTATGTGAGGGAAGAATTAAGAATAAATGCTACTAAATATGATTCATCAGTAATCAATGCATGGGAAAAATGTGAAATAGTTTGTGGTTTTCTGTAACAACTGCCATGTTTATAAAATTATTGCTTAAGCTTTTCAATACTAACTGAAGTGTTAATATAAATTATCTGATTTGAAAAATAATGGAACATGTCTAGTTAAAATCAGGCCTCATTTTAAAATTTTAAATAAAAGTAAATTTCACAAATGAGAAAAGTATTGTGGCTGTTGGCTTCCTAAGGCTCATTATGGGTTTAACGTTTACCTTTAATCATGGTTGGCACACTCTGACCTTGTGTAGTTTATTTATGGGGTTTTACAGAATCTAATATTTCAGTCAAGTGACCCTGGCAGCCAAGCAGGAGCAAGCTGAGGCAGAAATCCAAAGTTATCCAAAATGTCTCCACCAGTGTTCACTGACATAAATTCAAATGTTAAAAGTTCAGGCTGGCAGGATACTTTTCAGTGGTTAAGGGTTTAATTTAAAGGCCAAAGTCCTTCTGTAGTAGGTGTAGAAGACCTACCTTGAAAAGAGAATTTCCCCACTGCAGTAACACAAGAAAACTGCACTATGTGTTCTGAAAATATTGTTTCTAAGCTCACTGGTCATTGTAGTTTATGGATGCTATGCAAAAATGGCACTTCTTTTCTTCATTTTTATTTTGTCAAAGTACTCCTGCAAGGGCTTTTCTAGTGGTATGCCAAGAATGTGGTGGATCCGAAAAATAAAAATCAGCAGAGTTTGTTGTCTCTCGCCTTATTAGCAATGCTTTTCATGGATATGTTAACAGCTGCAATCCTGAAATGTGTTCTTCTGTCATGGGGTTTTTCAGCAGACTTGCTGGAATTATTAAAGGAAAATGCTTCTTAATGGTCTTGTGACCTCTTAGTTTCCTGGTCTGTTTTTAATGGAACTGGGTAATTCTCTTTGTTTTCCTTCCACTCCAGTGATAATATAAAGAGGCTTCCTGACTTTTCAGATTCTAGGTCAAATTTTGTCTTGTGGGGGAGGGTGGAAAAATACTTCCCTGATTCAGAGTCCTTCTGGTAAATTTAATCTGATCAAAAATCTGCTTTGTTTTTTTTTTCTTTCTCTTGGATTTGTAGTCAGCTTAGTCCTGTGTAATGATACTGAGAGCAGAGTAGCAACATGCTGCATTTGACCCTGCTTTCACATGGGCTCAGTGTCACTTGCAAAACCAGGTTGAAAGAAAGAGAAGGTCCATTTCATTCCCTCATGTGCATTTACAGGTGAGGTGAATGTGCTTGTTTCATCCTTAAGAAGTAGAAATGCCTTGCTGGGAACACTGTAATGTGCAAGTTGGTTTTGTTTGGGATGGTTTTTCATTCTTCATTCTCCTGCCTGCCCTGATGCATTTCTTTTGCAGGCACCCAGAGCAGAACCAGCAAGAGCTCCTTATCCTTTCCTTTCACCAAACTTCAACTTGCAGTGCTGTGGTCCAAGTTAGAGGATGGCACGTAGCTTCCCCCTGCATCTCGCCACAGCCACAGGAAAGGCAGCACAGAAAGCCTTTTCCACGGGTACAGGGTGCAGTGAATGCCATGGGAAGCAGAGGACTGGCTATGAAAGCCACAAAAACCTACCTCCTCCTGGGTGCCCTGATGGGCATCCTGAGCCTTGGATGGCTCAGCTCTGGTCCAGCGCTCGCACCAAGCTGACAGCTCAGCCCTCCATCTCCGGCAGGCATCACCTAGCCTGGTGTAGCTGTGGCTTTGGAGGAGGGACTGGGGCCAGCAGCAGCAGCGGGGGCAGAGGAGGAGGAGCCGTCACAGAGGTGCTGGGTGTCGCCTCCCCGTCCCCGCCGGGAGCGCTTCCCTCGCCTTGGTCCTGCTGTGCCCCAGGTGAGTTCCCTGCCCTCGGTCCCGTCGCATCCCCATCCCCATCCCCTGCGGCTGGAGAGGGGACCGGGGGCGCTGCTGGCTGGCTGCACCGGGCTGTGCTTTGTGTCTTTCTGTGGATGCCATGCGTGGGTTGGGTTGTTGGGAGTTTTTAATCGTTATTTAATCAGAATAGCAGTTGCCCTGGCGGTGTGTCTGGTATTTTATTTGTATTCCTTTCTGTACCGTCTGAGTGCTAAGCAGAACTTAGAGAGTCACCAAGGCAACAGAGCTAATGCCACAGGTATGCACGGGCTGTCCCTGTCCATCAGCTCTCCCTCTCTCCCGCTCCTTACCCATTAAAAACAAGTAAAAAGACAGGATCTAATAAAAACCTCTATGGTTTCAAAATAAGGAAAGTGTATTTTACAGGGAGGTACTAAAATAAGTCTGTTACTGGCTGGTTTCCATGCGGCAGGCCTTAACCCTGTTACAGTATGAATTCCACTCTGATTTCTCAATCATTGATTTTGTTTGAATGGGACATGAAGT
>WBMV01004556.1:28039-59563 GCA_013396655.1 Campylorhamphus procurvoides
AGCCCCCAGAAGACACTCTCTGATGTAAGTATGCTAACTACTCACTTTGGTCCCATTGATCCAACTGGACATTGCTTGAAAGTAGGTTCTTGATGCTGCTAACAGGGTATACACCTGTCACAACATGTATAAGAAGAGGACATACACTATTAGACTTCTTGTTCACATCTTGAAACCATTACTGATAAGCAGAACATTCATTTGGTCTCCCTACTTATTGAATCCTTTCTTTCACATATGCTACTGTGAACAGGCTGTTCAGGAGCTGAATCTGTGGGAAGGTGGACTTGCTTTCTCAGAAGTGTTAATGTATTTTGTGTCAACAACTACATGACCCCATGAACTGGGATGTTGCCCACGCACAGCTAGATGGAGAACAAGATCCTTCTGTCTTTTTACTCATATATGCCCCTTTCAGAGGTACAAAATTAAGTACAGAAACACAGGGAAAGTAGTCAGTGAAGGGAAGGAGGAAGGCACTGGTAGGTTGCTGAGAGTTTCTATTCCAATTACTACAACTGGCACTTGTGGATTCCCATCCTCAATGAGAGGATGAAAAAAACCAAACCAAAAGTATAACTGATGTAATTAAAAACCTCTAAGAACATGGCTATTTGGTTCCAAAGGTAGTAATTAAAAATACAGAAAAGTACTGGAATTTTATTAAATTAACAGTTTACATTTAAAAAGGAAAGGAAACAAAGCAAAACTACTACCTTAGAATACATAGAAAGTGTTTGCCTATGGCTCTGGATTCTTTTCTATGCCTTGGCCTAAGCCTCAAGCCAATTTCTTATTAGAACAGCTCAAACAAAACTATACTCATGTTGCAATGGCCCCTGTCTTTTTTTATGGCATCAGTCATTCCTAAATATCAAATAATTCGTTTCAAACTGAAGGCTTGATAATTGTGAGGATCAGCTCTGACTTATTTCCAGGAACTTGGCAAGGAAGGAATTTCTTGGCTCAAAATTTCTGGCTTAATTTCACTGGTGTCTTATATGGTCAAAGCAATATTAAAGACATTAAGATATTTAGCTGATGGAGAATATACGCACACTTTTGCTGTAACAGAGAAGAGCACTAGCAAGCCTTGTGTTCAGATATTTGCCTGCAACTCTTGCTGGCTCAGACTTGTGAAACTGCAGTAAATGCACCAACAAAAAAAAAAATCTGACACACGAAACAGTACACTGCCACATACCCTGTTAGGATCTATAGGATAAGAAGTGGACCGGTTAGACTGAGCAAATACAGTGACAACCCACAAACGACTTGGATCTTATTTCCCACTCTGAGAAGTATCTGCATGGAATATAAGGAGTAAAAAAGAGTCATGTTTTATCAGCCTAACCTGAATGTAGACTGCAAGCTGAGAATAGTCCTGATCTTCATTCATACCAGCATCTGCTCTTTCTTAGATACTCAGTCAACGTGTTTGTGACTAGTGGCATCTAACAGAACCATGCTCTTGAAAATTCCCCTGAAAATCAGCCTGGATCTCATCAGGATTAAGTCAGGGGGAAAGTGTCCCTTCATGAAGCTTTAGAAATCCCCTGGAGCTTTAGAAACTACAGTTATTGTTCTAAGTTTATTAAACAGTTGCTTGCACTGCCATCACACAGGGCCTTCGACACTTTCAGAACTAATGGTCCTGCTAAGTGGTGTTGACAGCAAATAACCTTTATCTTTGTGCTGATAGGAGGCACAAATATATATATGTGTGTGCATATATATATTACAGCTATACTTTTAAAGAGGAATGAACAGGTTAGCACAGATCATTGCAATCTTAAAACTCAGATTTTATTATTTTATTTTTTTATTTCTTGACTTTGTAAGCTCAGTACTGTTCTTCTGTTAGTTTCTGTCTCTTATCCTTACATTCAGCATACAGACACGTGCAAAAACCATTAAATCTGAAATCGGGCTATGAGGGAAAAGATAACACTGAGAAGAGTTCCATTTGGAAAACAGTGTTATTTGCATCTCTATAACTTTTCCATCTTTATTGCTTTCTTCAGGTTTGCAACAATGGTAAAGGAAGATGTAAATGATGGTGAAGATTCTGAGCCATCAGTGTGTGAGAGAAATGGCATGATTTCTCTGCATGAGCAAAGTGAGGTAATTAACTAAGATCTCAAAGTACAAATTTAGTCAGACGCAACTCTCCTTTTCCTTTCCTTTTCCTTCCTATATTGTTAAAATTCCTGAATCTGAAGGGAATACACATAGAAATCTCAGTGGGAATTTTTTACAACTAACACAGGTTTAGTTTTTAATAGTCTGTGGTATGTTGGATTGCTGGAAATCAGTGGTTGCAATTTCAGCTGGAGGTGAAAAATGCATCAGCATAATTTTACAATCAGCTGTGGAACATAATTATGTGGCATTAAATTGCTTCTTTGTTTTCAAATTGCACATATCAGTCCATTTGCTGAAAGTTGTTAATGCATATCTATCTTCCTTTTCTTACCTAATAAAAATTCTAAAACCCCACACTTTTGAACTTCCATGCCTATTTCCAGTGTTCTTGGAAAATTTTATGGCTTTAAAAAAGACTTGGAAGTAAATGCAAGTAAGAATGAAATACTTAATGTAAAAAGGACTTAAAAGTAACCATGTAGTATTGAGTATAAAGATAAGTACTGCATGCTGTATCTTTATGCACATGGTGATTGTATACATATGGTGATCACAGAATCATGGGGTAGATAAACAAGTAATTCCATGCTGAAAGCTCACAAGATTTTTGTTCCAATTGTGACTCTGAGTAAGGAATATATATATATATATAGAAAGAGAGAGAGAGGGGGATGAGACAGAAAAATAATCAGAAATGTGGAACTATTACTGGAGGAGGGCCAAACCATAATAGAGGCAGAATTCTATGTCTACAGTATGACAATGAGCTGACATGAGGGTGAATAATCATAAGGGAAGGTAGATGATTAACTTGTCAAAAATAAGGACGCTAAAATAAAGTGAGACACATATCCAAAAATGGTCAAAAGGTACTTTGCCTATGAATACGGATAAGGAGATACATCAGTATAAGAGAACAGTTTCAAGGAACCATTCTTCAAGGGAATAACTCCCAGGGTAGTATTTCTCCATCTCTACTTTGACTTACTAGCTTGAGCCTTCCAGCAATGGATCATGTGAGTAATGCTAGCACTGGCCAGCCGTTCTGTTTCTTTCATCTTTGTTTTGTTATTTTGGTTCAAGGCTTTGCAACAGAAATTATTTAGGAGTTATATTAAAGATATCATCTCATTGGAATTATGCTAATTTTTAGCTTTATTGTGAAATCCAGTCTGGCAGCAGAACCCTATCAAATTGTAGAAAATATTAATAAATATTTAGTTTGTATACAAGACAAGCTAAACCTGGCCTTTTATTATTGTTTCTTCATCAAATATGCAGATATTGTTGGTGGAGAAGTGCTATTTTGCTGTGGGACAGGAGTTCTGTCAGTTGCAGATAAAAAGGCCAATGTCCTGCAGTCTCTCACATGCGGTTCTTTGTGTCATGCAAAAAACAAACACTTAACCAAACCCATCAGATATAGTACAAAGCTGGATGTGGTTATTTAGTCAATGTAGTCATCTGCAGTCAGAGTGAATCTAGTGAATCACAGCTGACTTTGGGTCTTGTACACTATTTCAGATATGTACAGTGACACTTCTGAGAGAGTCTGCTTGTTTTCATTCAGCAGGGACCAACAGCAGATGCCAAAGGTACAGATGGGAATACACAAACAGAAGAAACTGCTCTCTTGAATCACTCTGCTCAGCAACCTTCAGAAGCAACAGCAGGGTCTTCAACACCTGCACGAACATGGAGGCAAATATTTGCTTGCCCTCCTCAGGGTTTACTGGCCCAAACAGTGACAAATGGTATGTAAGGAAGAGTTCTGTTAAAATGAGAAATGGCAAATGAAGTTTCTCTGAATGGGATGATATCTGTCTGCTCTCCTTGAAAATAATGAAGGGAAATAGCTGTGTTTTACTTTTCACACTTTTGTTCCAATGTTTCAGAAGAAAAATACTACAAAGGTAAATGAAGATTTGAATGTACACTTTTTGTTCCTCCCTCCTCTCTTATATGTTTATTGTGGTAGGTATGTTTTTGCATTGTAAACTGTTTTCATCAGAAGAAAGACCTCCTAATTTTTGTCTTTATATTTTGTTTTGGTATGAGAGTGTTAAGGTGATTCTAAACACAATGGTATATTTGGCACACTGGATGGCTTTTTGTTTAATTAAGGCAACAAATACGATACTTTGCAGTAATACTGTTATTTGTTCCTTAATACCCCTTGGCTCGCAGAGCCAAGAGCCCTAACTACAAGGCAAACTGACCCATTTTGTTTAAGATTTGTCCTAAACTGAAAGCTCATGGAAGAGATGCCTGGCTAATAAGTTAGTCAAGATTTTTCCTAACAAAAGACACTTCCTGTGGCTTTGACTGCTTCCACAGCCTGCATTCTCTCACTTGGGATTCTTAGGCTTTTATGTTTCGAGATCTACTGCTTTTCCCTTTGACACCTGTCACCCTCAAGTAAGATTAAGAAAAATCCAATCTGAAAATGCAATATTTTCTTATGAGCATGAGAAGAGGGATTTATTCAGCACGTATTTTCCTCTCCTTCAGTCTTCTGCTTTTATATATATGCATACCTGTTCTTGTTGGACAGCTGTAGGAACAGATTTGTGGACCTGGAAAGAGCATAATATTTTCACATATTTTAAATATTTTCACATACTTTTCTCATAATATTTTTCAGGATTTCTTTTTCCCTGTGGATTATCTCCCTTTGATTGCTGTGTCAAGGGAGGTATCTGTACTCTGGCTATCCAGAGATGTGACCTTCTTCACAATGTTTTTCCCAGGGATAACAATGTATTGCACAAGCAGATCCAGCCAAAAAATTATACTTCAATTCTTTAAAAACTAGGCTGGAGCTGCAGTCTTGAGCTTGAAGATATGCCAGGCTGTTCAGCAGATTTTACTGTGGTTCTGAAGTAGCTGAAGGAAGATAAGCAAATGCAAGTTAGTGAAAGCCTGCTTTAAATTTGGAACCTGTGAAGTGCTTTCCACAGTTGCCCAAGGCTTACTCAGTACATTTTGATCTCTAATGATGTTCCTGTTACCATTTTTTAAATTATCTTAGCATCTATAAAATCAGAACATCAGTTTAGGGACCATCAAAGATTAAATGCATTGTTATGATTAAACTCATTTTTAAGGTAAGTAATTTTATTTCTGAAAGTTATGCTCACTATTTTCTTCAGCAGAAAAACAAATGTGATCCAACAACAAAGCTGTTCCTGAGAGATGATTAAATATGAATATTTCTTGTTTTGTTCCAGTTGCAGTTGTGGTCCTGGTTTGGGCTGTGGTTTGGTCCATAACTGGGGCTGAGTGTCTCCCAGGTGGAAATCTGTTTGGAATTCTGTTTCTTTATTTTTTTGCTGTCGTTGGAGGTAAAATTTTTGGATTCATCAAAATACGAACACTACCCCCACTCCCTGCTCTTCTGGGTAAGATATCCTTCCTTCTTTCCTTCCTGCATATTTGGTGTTGCTTAAACCTCCAGTTAGGATCTGCAGTCTAGGCATGTTTGTATTGGGAACAAACAAACTGTGTCACACTCAAAATCTGTATCTGTTTCTGGTACTCTTCAAGAGAGTGCAAAATTTCCCACACTACCTCAGGTGAAATTGTTGCTAAGGCTCTCCTCTTAATTCTTTGGGGGTCGGGGAACTGTACACGTAAAGGTTCAAAGTTTATTGTCCTTCAGTCCCCTCTGTCACAGTTCCTTAAAATTTGGGTTTAATCACACCAAACAGGAATCTTAATCCAGACCTGCTGTTACAGTAGAATAATAAATTCATAGCAAAATTATTTTTGAACTGTTTCATTAATTTCTTACACAACGAAAATGTTTTCCAAAGAAAAGACAACAGGAATTCCCTGCTAGTAGTAGTCCAAAGTATTTCTTTCTTCTTCCTTTATCTCAAGGTAACTGGAACATGAGAAAATAAATTCATCACAAGGACTAATATTTCTGAAGAGAGTTATTCTGAATCAATCTTAACATTGTTTTTCACATCAACATCATATTTTCTTTTACACAGAAATGCAAAATAGAAATAGGTGGTGAAAATAACGTTAATTCTGACATCTGCAGAATGTTTTCAGACTGCTCTCCTGCACGAGGTTTTGGTTTTGCTTGTATCGATAAAATCCTGTGAAGTGCTCTGATGTCCATGAAGCTGGAAAATGAAGCTCCAGGTTCTTGTCACCAGCTGCATGCTGTCCCCTTACTCTGCTTACTGCAGAAATGAGTAAAGCTGTTGACAGACAGTAACACTTCATGGCAGGGTGGGCTATGGTACCTGCCTGTAGCGCACAGGTGATTTTGTAACCTGCATGGCTGGTGGTGTGCCTCACACAGTAGCTCTGTACACAGCTCTGCAGGCAGCATGTGCATTCTTGCACTGCTTAGTCTCACCAGCAAGAAAAAATTCAAATGAGAGGGAGGGAAGTTTTGCATAGAGCATGCATGCCTGCAGTAATATGAACACAGAATGTCACACACAGGGAGTCTGCCCTCTCTAAGTAAACACCCCTCTTAAACAAATAAAAACATTTCTGACCGTTTGGATTCTGTCTGTTTGGGGCTTTTTAATTACATCTGTATCTAAAAGTTATGAGTTGAGCATGAAAGTGCTTGTCAGACAGGTAATACTGGACAACAGAAACTTAAGCTTGACAGCACACGTCTGTTGAGTTGTTTAGGGCAGAGTTCTGATTCCCAGTCTTTGAGGAAAATTGGAGAAATCTATGAGTCAGAAGAAGACATAGACAATGTCTTTGAATATTGTGTTTTTACATTAAAAATGCAGATTTAGTACTCTCACATGTCTTTAACACACTTGTGCTAGGTGCAGTAGAATGTAATGTGGCCCTTTATATTGAGCCTCTGTCTCAGGAAAAAAAGGAGTGAAATTGGTACTGAAACAACCACACAGTATTAGGTACACATTGCAGAGAGGTTTCTGCAGCAGGCAACATGGAACAGAACAGTGAAGATACCCTTTGAGGTGGAGATTTTTGCTTTGTTAAGTAGATTTCTAGATCAGGGTAGCTCCGCTAACTTGGACCTCATGCAAACATTCAAAGACCATGTAATCATTACACTAGCCTGATATAATTGTAATGAGGTACTGCAGATTAATTATGCCACTGCTTTTTGGCAGGAGATGGTAGGAAGGACAGTGTTTAGAGTGTTACAGGACAAATCAAGTCCCCAGTTGAGGTTCACACCAAGCTGGGACCAGCCTGAGTGCAGTGATTGTTTACTTTTTGTCTTTTTTTTTGTTTCCTGTTTCTAAACATGACTAATAGAACATTATGCTACAAAAATGTATCTTTGAATCATCAGGGCTTAAAATGAATCTCTGCAGATCTGTATCTATAGTCAACTTTTTCTGTACTTTTCCATATCCCTCTCCAGAGCTACAGTTCCAATAGCTCTGCAGGAAGTCTCTGATTTTACACTTTCACTAATATTTGCAAAAGGTTGGATCTTGCAAATAAGATAAGACCAGATAAGACCGAGTTTTTGATTTCCCCACCCCCTTTTTTCACCTTTATGTAAGAGTCATATTGCCAGAGTACTTTAAAATGTCTAAGTTATTTCATGATTAGCTGCTTTAGATTGTATTTCCCTAACCTCAGCATTATGGTACTTGTGATACCTGCATTTCTTACATCTAAGAGGATTTTTAACGATTTCCAGCTTTGGAGATAAATACACAATATTAGAAGATCATCCTCTTTTCATGTTAAAATAAGTTAATGAGAAAAAAATCCTTAAGGATGCAAAGGTGTCTTTGCTTATGGTAAGCAGTGGACCTGCACCTGGTGAACCAGGCCAAATTCTGTTGACTCGGATTAAAGCTGTGTGTCAGCATCTTCCAGATTTGTTGGTGACCTGGTATTTTCTTAGGCTACTTTCACTGCTTTAAATATGTTTTCTCTCTTTTCATGCCTCAGTCCCATTGTTAAAACCTGTCTAATAATTCAGAATTTGAATTGCTACTTTTTCTCTCATAAATAAATTAATATGGTGTCTATTTTTAAGAATGCTGTGCAAGTTTTTCTCATGCAGTAAAACCAAATCATTTGACAGGAGCTTATTTGCTTTCCTTTAAGGGATGCTGCTTGCTGGTTTCCTAATCCGAAATACTCCATTCATTAGTGACTTTGTTCAGGTAAACCTACGCTGGTCTGCAGCACTGAGGAATATTGCTCTTTCCATTATCTTGACCCGGGCAGGACTTGGTCTGGATCCAAAGGTATGGCACCAGCCCTTTGTGTGAGGCAAAGTATACAACAGCTCTCAAAAGAATTGAATAATTGGTTCTGTTAAAAAGGTTGAACTGTTTGGTCTTGGAGAATCTGAAAATGAATCATTACAGAAAGCATAGCTTATATTGTATAATTCTATGTATGTTAATATTGACAGTTGGATTTGTAGAGTAGGCAAAAAATACCTGGAGAAAACTGATTTTCCTCCTTGCCTTAAAGACATTTCCTCAGTTTTGTAAGCAGAACATCTTGAGGATGTTTGCTCTGTCATGGTCTGTCAGGAAGAGTTTATGCTCCCTGACAAACTCCTTGTTAGCTTACACAGACAAACTAAAACAAGGAATGGAAGGGATCCCCAGTCCTTGAAAGAGAATGTTCTTCTGTGGATAGAAATCAAAAAAACTCACTCAACCAAAAAATGTAAACTTGTATGATGTTTTTGGCTTTTTTTGTTTTTTTAAATCACTGCCATTTTAATGCAAATATATTAATTGCAAAGATTCTGCACTACAGAAACAATGGTTCACATCACAATGAAGCCCATAACAGTCTGTTGAACAAAAATAGTCTCTCTCTGTACACTAAAAAGTGTGATGTTCCATAAATTAATGAAGGTAAGGTTTTGCTCATTTGAAACCAGCTGTTGAAATTAAGCTGTAGCATATTGGTCATTACCTATTTAAAGAACCACTTAAGAATTTCTATAAAACTTAGGTAAAGTATAGGTAATTCAGAACATCTAAACTTATTTTTCTTAACCAAGAAAAACTGGAGAGTTGCCAATGCTTCAGATATTTAGGAAAATAAGGTTTTCTCAATACTGAAAAATGTCTGTTTTCCTAGATTATCATCATATTGTTTTCAAGACGTTGAAGCTTGTATAAGTGTGAACTGTGTGTTGTTAGACACAGCTTGGATGCCCACTTCTATGAGGTTGCATTTCTTTCTACTTCATGACACCTCTTTTTACTGAGGGTACTTCATGTTTGGCTCATTTTTCTTCCACATGGCAATCGAAATAGTCATTTTGACTCTGTATATGGCAATGCTTTGATGCAGGGACAATTGTTCCTTATGTAACTGAAGCTGCAAAGACAAAGATGTCAGTAGATCTGCTCAGCCCTGATTATGCTGGGCTAAACTGGACTGGTAAGAAGTGGAACTCATTGATTTTTTTTTTTTATTCCATGTCAAAATTAGGGACCTGTCTGAGCAGAGTCATGTTTGTGACTAACTAGTAAAGACAGCTGTTAGAAGCAGATATGCCCATATAGAGATTTTTTTTTTTAAAGTTGCTGAGTCAAAAGGAACTTAATCTGCTCTAGATATCAAGTAAGAGACAGCTGAAAGAGATGCTTGGCTCTATATGTCAAGTTTATGTTGTTCTAAAAGTTTTCATAATTTTTTCATAGATTTTGGGATAATCTTTGGGGGTGCTTATGCACCTTCTGGAATTATAGCAAAATCTTTTGTGGGCAGAGCAAATGACCTCAAGTGAATGTGGATAAGGCAGCAGTGTTGAGGGTACACTTTTCAAATAGCTCCCAGTTAGTCCAGCCTCTCACATTTAGTTTGCTTTGCACAAGAAGCCAAACGAGTTTTCTGCCACTCTTTCCTGTGACATGCAGGAACCTTGTCAAACCTAGGTTCACTGTCACACTTGAAATTTTACATCCAAATCCAGTTGTGCTTGAGTCTGTCTCTAGCTTAGGCCATGTCACATCCTATAGTGCAACTCAAGACAGGATTCTTTTAATAAACCATATCAGATTGTAAATATATTTTCTCTCTGTAAAGTCACAGGTACAGACACTAATGTGCTTGTGTAATTGCAGGCTCTTAAGAAGCTCAAAGCAGTCTGTTTACGGCTTGCTTTTGGACCGTGCCTCTCAGAAACATGTACAGCTGCTGTTCTTGCCTACTTGCTTCTGCATTTGCCATGGCAATGGGGATTTATATTAGGGTAATGTACTTTCTTTACTCCTGTATGACAGAGGTGCCTGTTTTCATGTGCAATTAAATGATCCAAGTGTGGTTCGTTCTCTGGGCCAAGCAGAGACCTCAATTCAATGCCAGTTAGGAAGTTGTGCTTAGCCCCTGTGGTCAGTTGCTTACCATTCATGTCTGGCTCTGCAGCTGATTTAAAGGTCATATTTCCAGGCTGTGGAGGAGTATTTGCATCATTACTCTTCTTTGTTTGTGATCTGAGCACTTAAAGAAGGATCCTGCAATCCCTGAATCTTTAACCACAATACAAGGGGCTTTTAGGGACAGAAAATTATACCACAACTTAGAGAATCTTCGTACTGGAATTCAGAATTTCCTTGTAGAGAGATGGACATAGGACAGTCCTCCTGTCATGAGTCGCAGGATAAGGATATGGTATGGTATATTCTAGAGAAATATCCTTGAAAAGAAAACCTTTTCCATATACTGGAGCACGATGGGTGAACTCCTCCTGAGCCACACACTGAATTTTATGAGAAGGATCCGGGCTACTGAGTCATAAGTGTGTCTAGACCAGGTTCCTAAACAGGACAATTAAGGCATTTTTCAGGGGAGCATAACTGGCCTACAGTGTAGACTCAAGTTTTAGTCTGGAGCACTTTTAATACTATTGAGTTGGGCAGAAAGTAAAAGCTGATTGCAAATCTGCATAGAAATCCCTGCTTGTAATTAGAGGGAAAAGGTAAGGAAAATACCTAATATAAAGGTCTGCTTTTTTACACTCCAAAAGAATTTGAACATGGGGTCAGAATATTTTGAAGTTTTTTAGTTCTTTCTTTTTAATAGAACCTGAACCTATGTGTTTTCAGTTTTGTTGTAGGTGCAGTCTCCCCTGCTGTGGTGGTTCCCTCAATGCTGATTTTACAAGCTGGAGGATATGGAGTGGAGAAAGGTGTCCCAACTTTGCTAATGGCAGCTGGCAGCATTGATGACATTCTGGCTATCACAGGCTTCAACACTTGCCTTGGGATGGCTTTCTCCTCTGGTATGCTGGTTAATCTGTATGTGGTCAAATCCAGAACAAACAGTGATACGTTGAAGAACGTGTGCTCTGTTATGACTGACCGGTTTGTAACTTAATGACATCTCTTTATAAAGTTCATATATGGACTTGAATACTGAGATGGAAATTACCCAAGTTCAAAAGTATTGGTATAACGTTGTCTGCTCTGAGCTGTGGGTCACAAAAACTTTCAGAGAATATTTTTCCCTGTCTGCTCCCTTAGCTGTCAAGTTTCGTCCCTGCATGCCCAGCATAACACTTTAAAATTTCTCTGGGTTTGGCAATGTTCTTGCAGTGGCTCTTTCACTGGCTTGTCTTGCACATTTTCTTGCCATGAGCTTTCAGAGAGAGAAAGTTGCACTATCCAGTTCTTTCAGATCCAGAGTTCCCTCCTGACTCTTTTGCCCCAAGTAATTTAAAACAAGCACTGTCCCAGCATCACCTTCAAAGGTCTACAGTCTTGGTTCATGTGTGAAGGGTCTATGTATGGCTTACTGAACACATTTTTCTTTTGCCAAATAGGCTCTACTCTGTACAATGTGCTCCGTGGAGTGCTGGAGGTTGCTGTTGGCGTAGCAGCTGGGGCAATTCTGGGAATGTTTATTCGATATTTCCCAAGCCATGATCAGGTAAAAACCCAGTAAAAGTATTTTTTGTAAGATAGAGATTCTTTACTAAGGGATGATTGTCTTCAGTGATTCATTTCCAAGCTTCACATGAAGCTGCTTTTGGGCAAAGCTGTGTAGTGCTGACAGCTTCCAGGCTGCAAAGCCTACCAAGTGAGGATATGTTTTATAGGTGATTACTTGTTCACTGCACCAGTAATGATGTATGATCTCATAGTCCTTCCTGAATGCAGAGTTTGGAACCCAGCTCACCATCCTGCTCTCACTGAAGGTAGTGGAAATGTCCACATGTAAGGGAGGAAGGGTCTGATACCCATTTCAGACAGTAAAATAATAATTTATTAGATTGATGTGACACATTTACTCCTATAAGGTGTATCCAGTAGGCCTAAGATTAAAAATTAATAAAGGAGACATACTGGAGGCTTTAAGTGATTGAGCATATGATTAGCACTAATTAGAATGTGTTGCTTTCAATATAAATTAAGCTTATAGAGAGTGGTAGATGAATTTACTATTGAGGGGCAAAGAAATGAACAGAAAGCTGTGGAAGAAAGTAGATATGTTCTGGACTACTGAAGTCACTTTGCAAAGCATCCATTGCCCTTGGTGGGTCTAAATTTTCTTTTTATTAAATAACACAAGAAGTGTGATACAGGAGCTAAACAGATAAATAGAAATGGGGAACAATGGTAGAGATGTTACTGTCTGCTGTGGACTGCACCAAATAAAACTAGACTGTCCCTGGCAAACGTTTGTTTGACTTGTCCTTAAAAACATGTGGTGGCAAGGATTTCACCTCTCCTTGGATAAACTGTTCTAGTACTTGACTGCACAGGTAGAAAATCCTGTTATTACATGAGTTGAGGCAGGGCTGTTAGAAAGCAGTATCGTGTTCCTTGTGATACAAAAGGCCTAATGGCAGTAACATTTCAGATGGGCAGAGGGAAGAGAATGCTAAATTTTCAAAATATTTCTTAGGAATTAATGTCTGGAAAAAAACCTCTCAACCCAAATGAGTAGTTCAAGTCTCACTTGAAAGCTTTGATGTCTTCAAAATTGTTAATTTTTCTTTTCAAATTGTTATTTTCAAAGTTAACAGAAGTATCTTTTTTCCTCCATTTCTTAAAGAAATTTACTTTTATTGTTTGTCTCATTCCTCGGCTGCAGGCATCTCTGGCATGGAAGAGATCATATTTTGTACTTGGACTGTCCATGTTCGCAGTTTTTGGCAGCATCTACTTTGGTTTCCCTGGATCAGGAGGACTGTGCACATTAGTCTTAGCTTTTGTTGCAGGTGTGGGATGGTCTGATGAAAAGGTGAATGTTTACATAAGTGTACCATACCCAAACTCTGCCTGACAGGAATTTGAATTTCTGTCAGGAGTGGTAATGGTGTATTTGTGAAGCTATAGAGAGTGTACAGATTTAAAAACAAACAAACAAACAGAACAACCAGCATATTGTACATTTATTTTGGAAGTCTTTAACGTTTGCCATGTCAGAGAGTTCCCATGTAAGTGAGTAGATACCAATATAGAGCCTGGCATACTGACAGAAATGCTCCCAAGCTTTTCTAAGAAATCTTAAGCCATATAAAGCAGACTTAGTTGTGAAGGCATTTGACTAGGAATCCAGAGCTTTATGTCCCACCTCTGCGAGTGTCTGTAACCTTACACAGCCACTTTATGGTAAAATTTACAAACAGGTGTCCAAAATACAGTTGTGCATATGGTCTGAATACTCTGAGGTTTTGTACTCTGTGGGTTTGGAAGGTGAAATGAAAAACAATAATTAACCATTCTCACTCATCTTTCTCAAATCCTAGCCAGTGTAATTTGGATAACTTAGAGAGCAGGCTGTACACAATAACTGGTGATATAAGGCCATACAAAAACCATACAAAAGACTGCTTTTTTATCACTTTCTCTTACCTACTTCTTCTAACTGTTGCTGCCTCACTGCATTTCTGTACCTCACTGCCCCTTTTGCTTCATACCGTTTTACATTTAATATTTTGAAAGCATCTTTCCACAGCTGTAGCTTTGTGACATGTAGTAGGAAGAGAAAGGAAAGGGGATCAGATACAGCAGAGTCCATGTTATTATCCCCATCTAGACAGTGACTTCACTAAGCTCTCAAGGTTTGTTAAAACAATGAAAAAGAAACTACAGTGGTCCAGTTTTAAAGGATGAAAAACTCTTCTTAAGACTGAACTAGTTAAGGACATTGCAAGTGATAAAGTTCTCTATTGAAAAGCTTTTAAACCATTTCAAGAGAAGGACCTTAAAAGAGAATATGCAGTCTTTAAGGGCTTAGTTTAAATTCTTTTGATGTCTGAATGAAGCTTCTTGGCCTTAAGTATATTGATGTCAAATGCCTTAGGTCTTTTTCATCAGATACAGCTAGAGATGTCTGCATACTTTGTATTCAGTATATTACCAAGGTTTTCCTGCTGAGCTTCTCAAAGGCCACTGCCTCCCACTGTCCATGGTGGGACTCACTTGGCAAACACTGTCCACAGAGAACAATGAATGTTGTACCTATTGCTGGAACAGTTACATGGGCAGTAAATATGCTGAAATCTATCACGAGGATTTTTTCTTTTTGCCAAAAATGAAAAGGGTGAGATAACAAGGAGAAATGAGCAAATAATATTTAGAAGTCTGTATATTTCCACCTCAATCTCTCTAAGGTTACAGAAATTTTTGTATTACAGTAACCTATCTTTCCACTGACTGAAGAGCAAGATGTGTTGCAGAATCTGTCCCAGAGAGAACACCAAGAATGGGACATGTCTAGTCTCTAGACTGATTACAAGGTGACAAAGCATAGCACCTATATTTTCCACACACTCCAGCCTGAAGGTTCATTTGCTATTGTAGGACCCACTTAACTAAAAGAGAAGTGCTATTCAATATGCTATGTGTACCTTTTCATATAAGTGTAAGATTCCTGTTTATCCTGGCAGCAGTTGTTTTAGGAAATATTGTTAGGTGTAAAGTTCAAACACAAGGAGAAAAGAGAGTATTGCCTTTATACACTGGAAAGTTCAGCACTTGTTACTGGTGATTTCAGACTTGCTCAGACTAATACTCTCAGGCACATGGTGTGACTCTTGGGGATGGTCCTGTGAAGAGCCAGGAGCTGGACTCAGTGATTCTTGTGGATCTTCCATATTCTGTGATTCTGTAACTTTGCTCCTGCTGACATAGAGAGAGGCCTCTGACTGAGTGCAGCACGAGCAGAGTTAGGTCATGACTGAACCTTCTGAGAGTCTGACTCTGCTTAGATACAAATGGAAGAACATGTTTAAGCATGTCAGTTCCCAAGGGCTCAGAAACTTCATGCCAAAGCTGTTGAAATTGCATCTTCCTAAATACTGAAAATCAACAATGCTTTATTTTCATCCTCGTCTGAAAACCGCTCTGTTACTGTTCGAACACCTGTGATTTTTATTTCTCAAGACATCAAACATTTATTAACCAGCAGAGCTATACATAGTTTGACCTTCAAAAGGTGTGCAACTGATTTTGATTAGCTCAAAAAATGAGGAGCAATTCTGGATAATTTTATGATACATTTTCACTTTGTTCTATGATTAATTAAATGTTCTGTCTACTTGGCCATCTTTTATGATTTTACAGATTAGTTTTGTTTTCATTGCAGAGGGAAGTAGAAAAAATTGTGGCAGTTGCATGGAATATCTTTCAGCCTTTCCTTTTTGGTTTAATTGGAGCAGAAGTATCTGTTACATCTCTTAGGCCTGAAACTGTTGGTAAGAACATTCACAAATTATCCAGCTTTCATTACTGGCTTCAAAAGATTCTCTATAAAGAAATCTGAAGCAAAGCAGACTATGGCTGACCCCAAAAAAAATCACCCCAAAACCCAACCCCACTGTAAAGCTACAGTTTTAAGAGCCTTACTCCCCTCAGGCCCCTACGCACAAAAGTACTGAGAAGTGTTTGTCTTTGTTGCAGGGCTCTGTGTTGCTATATTAGGCATTGCCCTAGTTGTGCGAATCATAGCAACGTTCCTGATGGTGACTTTTGCTGGATTTAATTTCAAGGAGAAAGTATTTGTCTCACTGGCATGGATTCCCAAAGCCACTGTCCAGGTAAACAGTGCAACGTCATTTTCCTTCCAGGCTAAATCTATTGTCCTTAGAAAGCTCCTTGTAAATAGCACTGCAGTAAACGGGGAAAGGTTCGGGCTCAGTGACAGCAGTGTAATATATTGACAGTTCATATTCTAAACCACCCTAAATCTGCTTGAAAATAGCATGGAGAACCTTCTATGTGATGGTGTTTTGCTTGCATCCTGGGCTGTCTTTAATAACGACAGTGAATTGTAAGCATGTCATAGAAAGTTTAACTATTTCACAGCCACTGCAGATTCTTGTGCCTCTACATATGAGAACTCTCTCAAAAAAATGTAAAAGTGTTTCTCTCTCACACATGAAATGTTTGCAGGGACAGCCACCTCAGAGACTCAGAATGGCTTTCAGTTTGTGGCTATTTTGGTAAGGTGCAGTCTACAAGAACCATATTACTAGAGATGCCTCAGGCTGGCTACACTCCTGCTACTTTATTTCAGTGATCATTAAGTCATGTAGACTCTGCCTCAACAGCATGATGACTTGCAAACAAAATTTAATAATCAAAACAAGCAAGGATTATTGCAAGATTAGTGAACTACATTTTCAGAAACGACTGCTAGGTCTCTACTGTCAGGATGCATTTTTAAAGTGTGGCATTTTAACAGCTGCAATATGCAATATACTGGCCCATTTCATTAATCACATGTTCTCCAGAAATGTGGATGAGATGGCAGCTAAACAATGTTCTTTATGGGGGTAAACCACCCAGATAAAGCCATTAGGTTAGGAAATTCAAAATGTAGCCAAGTGGAAATTGTACTCATAGGTGTAATATAATGTTTACTTTTACTGCCTAGAAACTAATGGGTTGAATGTACCAAAGACGTCAAATTTATGTGAAATGTTGACTGATGATTTGTCCCTCTTTTTCCTCTTTCAGTGCTAAAGGTTACTTGTTCCATCTTAGCAATGTTTTCTTCCCTGCAGGCTGCAATAGGTTCTCTTGCCCTGGATACAGCAAGAAGACATCAAGATGAGCAACTGGAAAAGTATGGAATGGATGTACTGACAGTAGCTTTCCTGGCTATCTTGATCACTGCTCCAATTGGAGCTCTGGTTATAGGCTTGGCAGGGCCCAGACTTTTACAAAAGGCTCAAACAAATAGCAAGGACAGTGAGGAAGGTGCTGAGGCTGGAGAAGAGGCAGAGGCCTGTGAACCTTCGTAAGACAGACATCTACAGGAATACGGTCCTTCAACCCTTACACTTTTGTTGAGTAAACACGGCATGTCTCTGATCTTGCTGGAGGAAACTAAAGTATCAGTTACATCTGCTATTTTTAAAGCAGCCCTTGTGGAGTTCTGTAAAATATTTTTATATGTTGATGGTGCCTTGAGATGAAATAGCTGAACACAGAGTGAACAGGCTGACGAGGCAGTGAGTCACCGAGAAGTCAGTAGTCAACAGTTACTCAAAATGTGTGGGTGGTGAGGCCAGGGAGAGGGTCAGACATGGAGTGGAGTCATGAGGTAGAATATAAAGAGAAGAAAATGGAGACTAATGTGAATAATTTCTTGATGGTTAAAACTGGGCTGTGAGATGACAAGTTCAACAACTTAAAGAAAATAACTTCCAAATAAGAGACTGCTGACACATAGTGAACAAGTCCTGCCAAGACTAGGTGATTCCCTCTCTTTCCTCATTTGGGGTCCAAAACTTGCCTTTTCCTGTTGCTGTTCTTTCTCACAGCTGATGCACTCCTTTGTGCCTTCAAGGGACTGTCAGCTTTGGTCATTGCAAGAAACAGCAAGTGGTACTTCTGTGCTGAAGGAGACAAGCCCACAGGGGCCCTCACAGACTGTGGTAATACAGGTGTTGGCATGGGTAGAAAAAAAGGCATAGTTTGGAAATGGGATGAGGGTTGTGGGGAGGTTGTAAGAAATGGGGGAGGGCTGCATGGGACTGAGAAGGCTGCTTCTTCACCTGTGTGTCTCAGCCTTCACACATGATGCCAAGTGAGGGAAAGCCAGCTCTTTGACCACTGAGAGTGGTGCTGGCCACTGCAGGACAGATGGGAGAGCTCTTCGCAGGTAAGGTTTGCTGACTGGGCAAGGTCTCAGCTCCTTCTGGGGAACTTGGCAATAGCAGCAGACCTCTCCTAAAATAAAGATTTGTGGGCCAGCCAGGACCTCCTGTTGCTTTGTCCTAATACCCATCTGGCTGAGAAAATGCTATGACTGGGTCTTTCTCACATCTGCATTTGGGTAACTGCAGCAAACAAAACCAGATACTTGCTGAAAATGTAGCCAACTAATGCTCATTTTTCCAAGAGGTGGCTGGCTGGATTGACTGTGGAGAGTGGAGGCCTCTCAGATTTGCCAGGCCCTTTTTTACTCCTGACTGATGCAGGAAACTAATGTACTTTAAATGAACAGCCTTGAAAATGGCAGTGCAGAGCAGGATGATACAAAGCAAAAGGAGTATCATTCTCACCTACTTTCAGACAGGCTGCTGCTGAAGGCAGGTGTCCTGAGTAAGCAGTGTTTAGGACACAGTGCTAACATCCTGTGCACAAACCCACAGATCCCGTGGGTCTTTCCAGAAGCACAAGATGGGTGTGGTTGTGGATCATGGCAATGACTGGCAACACTCATGTCTTGCCAAAATATTTCACCAAAGAAAGCAAAAAGCTCAGATCCAGTTTATTTTATTTAATACAGATGCCTCCTGCACAGTCAGTTGCATTATAGTTTGCATTTGATTTTCCCATTCCCAGAAGAGTTCCCTTTCTCTTCTGTCCTTTACTGTCCTAAAGCCAGGAGTAACCTCCTCTGTTGATCAAAATCTTGTTCTTGCCCTTAGCTTTGGTGTCACGACAGACACCAGTAAATCTGCCTTCCTCAGCTACGTTTTGTAGAAGTAACAAGCTCCAAGTAAGTTATTCCCAGCTCCATTCTGAGGCATGGGTTCAGTATAGCACCCCTCAGAAACTGGAAGTTATTTTTTAGAAAGGATGTTAGATAGTGCCTCTAATCGAAGTGGACAACACCCCCCTTCATATTTCTACACTACAGTTCTCTGAATTCATTTTACAGAATGCTCTGTAGAATATATTTGATGTGTCTAGATTTTGGCACTAATAAGAACTAATTAATTTTAGCTTTTACATTTTTAATATGCAAAACCAAAAAATGTACAAAAATGCTTTTAGCCACTTATACATTCAATATTGAAACTGTACTAATTGCCAAGTGTTGCATATGCCTCTGTATACAGATTAGTTACAAATCAGTATGTGTTCCTTTGTATATGCCTTCCTCTCTAAGACAAAAAGAAAGCTTCCTGAGAAATATTTAAGGTTCATAGCCTGCAGTTCCAGCAGAGTGATAAAAATGCCAGGAAATTCTTTGGCAAGTTTTGCTCTTAACAGTTGTCAAATACACTGATATTTTTCTTACTATACATACTGCTGCTCTCTTTGCTTCCTCAGGAATGTACCATTTTTAGTTCAGTTCATATTTGTCTCCTGACCTGAAAAAAGGATGCTTTCAAACTGCACTAAGGAATGTTTAAGGGTGCTGTGCTTGGTGGTTGTGTCAGCTCTTCACTTCTGTGCTTGTCTGCCTATTTTGCATGCCTAAGGGAAGCACTCTGATCCTTAAATAGGGGTGGGTTTAATAGGAGGTTATTGTATTTGGAAATTGTAATGTCTGTAAACCTACCTGACAAGGTCAGGGAATACGGTGTTCAGTACATGACTGTTTATAAAGTAATTCTACTTGAGTAAAACTTACAGTTCACCCTTTTATAAAGTTTTATAAAAAGCAGAATCCTCCCAAGGGGACCACTATACCAAATTTGGAATCTGGTCAATAACAGAAGTGTGATGTTGTAAGGATTACGGCCCTTTAAATCTTGGCACAACCTGAAGTACACAAGCAAACCTCCGACAAAGAACCTTTGTTCATGATAGTCTCTAATACATCCTCACCACCATAACAGCATCTCATAAATCGGATTTGCCATGTTCCCTTAACCTCAATGCACTCTCAAGTTATGCATTAGATGACTTCCACCATTCTGAGGGCCTGAATAGCTATACCACTGAAAAGTGTCATATTTTTTGCTAATCTAAATGAAATTGAATTATTTTTTCTTTCCTCACCACCTTATGTGGATATTTCTCATGAGACCCCTTTCCCACAGCTTTTATTACATCTTCAGAAAAATTTGCGTTGAAGGTATTACACAGACCTGCAAATCTAAAATGACAAGCTTTAATGCTTTATAATGCTCCTCGCCTTGCCTTCTCGAAAGGAAGAAAACACTTGCATCTTGTGATGAAAAGAAATCTGATATCAGGACTAAGAACCTAGGAGACTGTGCTTTTTAATAAGAATCATGACAATTTCAGCTGATTTTAAATAGCAGTTAACTTTGAGGGATACGATTTCACTTTTATCAGAATTTGTGTGGGTGAATCGTAACATTCAAGACCACCTCCCTTTTAACAAAATGGCATGGAAGTAATTAATGAATAATGCATAAATGCAAGCCAACAGAATCTTTATGCCATGCTAGTCTCTTATTTGCAGGAAATAAAATTAGAGCACAACATGCAGTAACTGATAACCAGAGGAATCCCGCTCTCATGCAGACATAATCATAGACGTAGTGTGGGAGAGTACTGAACGTGCTGTTCCAGAAGGTTCACAAGAACCTCTGCAGCAGAAGGTCTGACAGCATTCCTGGCAGCCAGCATCAACCAGAGTTACAGCAGGCAGCATATGGGAAAAGACAGAAACTGGCCATCTGGAAGCGAGGAGTTGCACAGGACAGGGGATGCAGTGCTAATGTAATTATAATCACTGCTTACTCTCTTTTTTGTAGCCAAACAGGTTTTTAAGGATTTTAGACTAAGCCTGAAATTAACTGTCAAACAGTCATAGGGTAATACAGCCACAAAACAATGAATGATAGTTTCTCCATTTTGCTTTTTAAATAAACAGGGTGAAAGAGATCAAATTTTGGGTCAGCTGCACTTCAGTTATATTTACTCTGTCTAGTAGTTGCCACAAGTCCAATACCCTTCTCTAAACTTGTTTTAAAAGTTTATTTGTAGCCTATTACAACTACTGTTCAAATTATAATCCATAGAATGGTAAACATTACTGTTCTTGTAGAGTAAAAAGGTATATCACAACATGCCAATTCCAGTTTCTCCTGATTTTGCATCAAGACTGTGAAGACCTGGTCTAATACCTCAGTTCTGGTCTTTATTAGCATTCAGGACAAATCTATCCCTTTGTGTGGAGCTTCCAAATTAGGTTAGAAAACTCAGGTAATTGGTTCAATTCACTTAATCACTTTTGAAATACAGGGCTCTGCAGGCATTTCAGCTCTTAGCTAGCCATCTCTGTAGACTTTAGACAGATGATTTGAAACGAGTAGTAAATTCTTTGAGATTTTCTATAGAAATTTCAGTGTCCGTGAGATGGTATTACCTTGACAGATGAAATGCAAAGAAATGGTGATTTATCTTGCTGGTGATCCTCATTATATTATTATCTTGTGAAAATTACTAAAATTCCTTTCTGCAAAGCAACTGTAACTAAGTGCTGCTTTTGCAACACTATAAGCGTGCTCTGTTCCCTTATAAACACAAAAAAACAAAACAGCTCCCATTTATTCCATAGCTACATTTGTAGATAGTTTCATCTAAGAGCAGGCAGGGAAAAAAAATTAATTACATAATCAAACTGTGTTAAAGATGGAGTGAAGAGGTTAAACCTTACACTCTCATTCTCCTTTTAGAGGAGCTTTTTGAGTGAAATAAAACCAGTTTTGCTGTGTTACCTACTTTAGCAAGGTTTGCCTTAGTTTAACAGGTTTGGTTCTGATTTCAGAGGAAACTAAACTATTTGAATACAAAAGTATCCTGATAAAAGATGGAAGCACATACAGGGCTTTACATAACAACAGCCTGCTACAATAGGCCGTGGATTTTAAAGCCTGAAAAAAGAAGTCTAAAGACAAATTTTTGCATTTCACAGTAATTTCTTCCCCAAACCCAATAATTGGGGCTTCGTGTTCAATATACATCTCTAAGTGAAGTCTAAGACACTTAACATTATACATTTAAATGGTACTTACTAATATGTTCATGCTTTGCTTATCCATTAAGGTAAGACCACCATGAAGCATTTAAACATCAGAGGTTATACCATGGTTCTGTTACACACTTTGTAAAAACAGGATTTAACACACAATCCTATTCTAATCTGCCACGTTTTGCTGAGAGGCAAGATGTTTTGGTACCTGGAACTACAGCTGTTACAAATGAAGGAGGAATGATCTACCTTAGTTCTGCTGCTGTTGCAAGGGCCCTTAAGTGAGAACAGCTTTCTGACTTGCTTTCTGTCGCAGCACTGTGGTGATCAGCTTTCGCAACTGCTCTGGGGCTTCCCACCTGCCTAACAACGAGTCAAATGAAATGCTGATAAGAAAAGGCTGAAATCTGTCTTAGTCAAATTGTCTAAAACTGTAGCATGGATCAAATTTTTGGTTTTAAACTGATGGATACAGTCTTTCATGGGAGAATAAAGCACTTCAGAATAATTAATTAGAAGTCTAGCAGTTAGGCAAGTAGCAATTATTTACCTGCATCTGAAATTAAGCCACGTCACAGCAAAGTTCTGACTTGCCTAAATAATAATTCTGAATGGATAACAAGCCAAGAGAACAGCTCAGCTCTGTGTCCTTGGTTCTGTCGTTTAACCCACTCTTCCCATGAGAAAGGACGTTTCCTGTTACAAAACGTAGCGACTGCAATGGAAGTGAACTTGCAAGAAGCAAATTTGTGTTTCCTTCCAGGAGCTCATGAACAATCAACACAGGACCCTGAAATAAAGGGATAATCTCTGTGGCTGACCTGCTTGGTAGTTTAGTTTTCTCATGGGCTGGAACTGCAGCACTCCACCTAGAATGCTGTATGACACTTTCCAGCTCTGTGGGGTTTGTCTGAGCTGGCCTGTTTTGCAAAAGACTAAGAAACTGCCCACGTGGGCACTGCACAGGCCAGACCTTCAGCAAGCATAACTTAACACTGCTGTGTCACAAAAGACAAATTTGGTATCTTTTTCGCTCCCACTGCAGTGCACTCAAATTTGTTCTTGAAAAGCAAAAAAACCCATGGCTTCTCAGCAGAAAAAAAATGAAACAGAAAAGCGCACTTCTGTCACATGAAATACTGACAGTTTTATAACTGATGTTGATACAAACAAAGGCTTAATTGTAGAAAGTCAATTTATTGTTGAAATAAATGACTTATTTACAGATAGGTACTTTACAGTTTTACAAAGCAGACAAAATTCTTCTCAGAATAAGGTAGCAAAACAGTGACAAATACAGCACTGTCTAAATGCAGTTTATTCCAAAAAGAAATCTACAAAAATCACCAAACTAAATTATACCAATCACATAATAAAATGCTGTCCCTTGCAACTACAATGGTATAAAAAGACTTATTATCAGTCAGGATCTACTGGATTAAACATCTGCTATACTTCTTTCTTCTTGAGTATTAGTGGACCTACATTATCTCCTGTTAATTCATTGTGCTTGTTGTGGGAGCCATCACAGACAGGGAACTGAAAAAAAAACATACAGGAGGAATTAGCATAACTCTGTACAGCAATTGCAAGATGATTTCTATACTTCTTTCTACACCAAGAGCACTTTGATAATGTTGTTAGTTCCTCCTATTATGTCTTGTTTCAACATCAAACTCTCTTGTCTCCTATCAGACAGAGAACACATGACACTATGGAAAACAAAGGCTGTTAATGGGTAACTAAATTTGTGAGGTCTTAAAATAACTGTTCTTAGACACAAAGTTAGGGATGAACCTTTTTCCATGAGAAAAGAGCAAGCAGAGCAGCCATTGCAGCTACAAATGGTTTAACATTTATTGTGGAACTCGTAAAAGTGCTCTTAGTAGATTTAATCATTTGCAACCAAAAAGTACTCTTTTAAGAAAAGCCAAAATACTTGGCTGATTAGTCCAAAGTAAGAATAGTTGAGTGCCTTTCTTCAGGTAAGGGCAGATTTTTTATTTGCTAAAACAGGAAAGCATTCAGTCCAGAGAGGACAAAACCAGAGTGCAGTCAGGACATTCAAAATTGACTCAGGAAATTCAAATTGAGGCTAGATGAAAAATGCTCATTACCAGCTGGTTGATTTGGGGGATACAGGCTATCCAAACCAGTCATCTGACTACTCTGGACCTGATGGGGATATGCTGTCCCTCACCAACACAGGCCTAATCTTACTTTTATTCTAATATGACCAACTTTCTAAGCATTATTTTTTACAAAATAAGAGTAGTCATCTTCTAATTAGTTGCAATGTATTCCAAAATAGTAAACAAAGCTTGGTTGGTTTTATTCTGTTCACACAGGTCACTCTCTAAATGTTTCTAGAAAAGCCTACTGCATTTCTTTCAAGTTTCTGAAGTTTTTTCCTGCATAAGAAGAGATAAGGTCTGCGTGGAGAAAAAATAAGAACTGTGCCATTCTACAAAACTCAGGAACTTGTCCCACCTCCAGAGAAAAACAACAGGTCAACATGTAGCAATTCGCCACTGAAGCACTTGATAAAAATATGCAAGTTTCAATCTCTAGTCCTCCAGTAGCAGCACAGTGTCTTACCGTCTTGGAACGCCAACATCTGCAGTAAGCTTTAGTGAGGCACAGATCTTCAATGTTGATTTCATTCACTACTTTGGGATTTTCCTTCTGAATCTTGAGGTTAATCAAGCTATCCTTCTGCTGTTTCTTCTTGGGGAGGAAAGGACGCACAGCGAGATAACCGAGCAGGGCCAGCACACCCAGGAAAGGCAATAACCGCAGCCATTCTGAAACTAAAGACAGGTGGGATTTAGATTGGAACTTAAGTTTGGTGCAGCATCAGCTACTTTTAAATGGCTTAGGCTGATGGTAGGGAATGGAGCTGCTCAGTCAGCAGGGCTCTGAGAGCAAGAAAGACTCCATGGGTAAACCCTATAAAGAAAGAAGACACAGATTACGGTTTACTACAAGTAAAAATCAAGGTAAAAATCTGAGTCATACAATGTCATCTGAATTTTAAGACTCTAAAAGGTGATTCAGTGGAAGAGAATAAAAACAAAAGAAATAAAAGATTTACTGAAATTGGGAACCCTAAAATTACAGGGTGTTCTGCTCACTTGCAGTAAACCAACACTTGTACTAGCACATTTGGCATGATTACATATGGTAAGTATATTCAGTGCAGGTACCTTAACATTCTGTATATAAAAAACTATCCAATAAATTTTGTAATTGAATTTTTAATTGCTTATTTGAGGTTTTTATCTTATTGTAAGTTTTTATCATTTTATTTGTTCCAGGTTTATTTAGAAACTTTTGGTAGGAATTATACAGATTATTAGGTAAACACTAGCAAAAGCTTTATTAATCTTTTTGGTTTTATTTTTCAGACTTCCATTTGCTCAGGGATCTGAAACCAGTTTCTACAACTCAGAGAAAGGAAGAGATTTGAGATCCCTAAGTCAAGTCACAGAAGATTGCTTTTCACCAAGGTAAGGATACTCTTTTAAGTATGGTAAAGGATACAAGTTACCCACTGCAGACTTGGCTGCCTTGCTACATCATTGTAAATCTTCTAGATCTACTGGTGAGAGAAGGCTTGCTGGACTTTTTAGGAAATTCATCAATACTTGGCATGAGAGATAGATGTGGATGCACTTTTCCAGCAGCACATGCTGTGACAATACTCAATACTAAAATACCATGGCGCAATAAAGGCTGATAGCATTTTTCTGAATTTCTGGAGAATATATTAAATCTAAACACTCATATAGAAGAGAGTTTAAAAATACTTTAAAAAAAATGAAACAAGTATAATGAGCTGGAGCACAAATAGCTGCACAAGCACTTTTTAAGACAAGACACTGTAATCAAGTTACTCTTCTAAATTATTTAGGATCAGAACACAGCAAAATTTTGTTCTACAGTTTGTTTTTTTAAATTAAGACGTATGAGAAAATGCAGTAGAGCGGGCTAAGGATGCTAAGTGGGTTGCAGCTCTCAGAAAATACATTATTCTGTATAGCTGTATTTTATTTGTACTAATAGAAGACATGCTTCTGCTAATACTTTTCCAGATAGAATACAGTGAAATTCTTAGGGATTTGAATTTTTTGGAAGTACACCATGTTATGAAAATACTTTGTGGGGCTTATTTTATGTTCTTGGGAGTTTTCTACAGCCTTTGATGTTACAGCCACATTCAGTGCATTTATCCAGAAATGCATCACAGCTGCAAAAATGCTAAAGGCACTGCAAGAACTTTCAGTAGTTATTTCTCAACTGCACTTGCAGTGGTCCCTACACACAACTGACAAAATTTGCTAAGAGTCATTACAATATACAAATCTCTATTGTTCTTTTCTCAGTTCCTCGAACAAGCTGTAATCCCTAAGTGATAATTAACACTGGCATACTTAAGCATTTTCAGCTACACAAAGTACCAAATTTCCTGGACATTGCTGCTTGTTTGCCTTTTCTATCATTATTGTTCAAAAACACTCTATCAACAGGAATCCAAATACACTTTCTGACCTTACATGAAGAGCAGACTTGGAATGTTCTTTAAAAGAGAGGAAAAATATTTGGTCACTGAAAAATAATTCCAAACTGAGTATCAAACCTGACCACTGGCAAAAAGGTGAAGGTCTACAAAGCTAACCCTCTGAACTCCAAGACAGAACAGACATTCCAAGAGGCAAGCCAAAACCAGGGCACCTATCAAGTATGTGATGAATACAACTGGGCTAAGATTGACACACAAAAAGTAAAGGTCTTATGTCAGCACTAAATATTGTTAAGAGACCAGTGAATAAGATGCAAGCAGCATCTTATAATCTGAACGTAAGACAGCAGTGTGCCCAGGTGGCCAAGAAGGCCAGTGGCATCCCAACTTGTATCAGTAATAGCTTGCCCAGCAGGACCAGGGCAGTGATCATTCCCTCTATAGTCAGCACTGGAGGCCACACCTTGAATCCTGTGTCCAGTTTTGGGCCTCTCGCTACCACAAAGACACTGAGATGCTGGAGTGAGTCCAGAGAAGGGCAAAGGAGCTGGGGAAGGGGCTGGAGCACAAGTCATATGAGGAACAGATGAGAGAGCTGGGGTTGTTTAGCCTGGGGAAAAGAAGGCTCAAGGGTGACCTTATCACTCTCTACAACTACCTGAAAGAAGGCTGTAGCCATGTAGGGGTAGGCCTCTTCTCCCAGGCAACTAGTGGCAAGATGGGAGGAAATGGCCTCAAGTTGTGCCGGGGGAGGTTTAGATTGAATATGAGAAAAAATGTCTTCACTGAAAGTGTGGTCAGACATTGAAACAGGCTGCTTAGGGAAGTAGTGGTCATCATCCCCAGAAGTGTTCAAAAGGCACTTTGGTTTATGGGGTACCGTTTATCAGTGAACATGGAAGTGCTGGGTCAGTGGCTGGATTCAGTGATCGGACTCAATGATCTTAGAGTTCTTTTCCAACTTCAGTGACTCTATGATCTCAGTATAGCTTGAAACAGAACAGTAGTCATGGGAGACTCATAACCAGTTAGGTTCATCCCAATGAAACGGAAACATGATAGCTGTAACCTCTGAGAAAGGAAATTAGAAACAAACACGAATAGGAAGTACAAGGATATTATTTATGATAGTTACTATTTAACATTTTACCATGTGAACTGCTGATAAATAGCTGTCCTCACTAGCCAGAGATTTCTTTACTTATTTCTAATCTAGGAGCCTCTGGAAAGCCCCCAATTACATCCATGTGTACACTAATCATAAACTGACTTGTGATTGCCAAAAGACTGCCAGAAGCTCACATGTTTAAACTGAAAAATCAACATGATCATGCTTCTAGGCCATGAGATACAAAATACTGTCACAAAGTAAGGAAGTCAGAGATCTTTGGGCTGGGTGGGCAGCAATGGGAGACAAACTGCACCCCAACTAATTGAATGATGCCTTCCTACAACTGTAACTGTAAGCTGCTCTGTTTTTGAAGCCATTCATACCCTTCTGAAGCAGATGTAAGGCAATTCACAAGACTGTTTATTTTCACAGCTGACAACTCAGAATTCAGCAATCACATGGATTCTGGAGATCCTTCATCAGTTCTGCTGAATGGGAAGAGGCAGCCTTTGGAGCCAGAAATGAAGAGTAGTGTATCGAAGAGGTTAGTCTTCAAACTTGACTTGTGCTACATACAGACCGATCCCAAAGGTAAGTTCTGGAAAGTACCATAAACCAGAGAATTCCAAGAAGCTGAGGCCATGGACCATAGGCCACAGCTACATTTTCAAGGAGAGGCTGTCTTAATTTTTAGCCCAACCAAGTCCAAAAACATAAGAAACACATATACTGTGACCTGAAAGGGACAAGCCACGCACTGAGAGTCAAATCAAAGCAGGTGTTCCTTGCTTGTCTTCCATCAGCTACTCCTTTGATATCTTTCACTTTGATTTATGTTTCAGCTAACATCTGTGGAAATAATCCTATGCAAACTCAAAAGCAGCCTCTTACAGTGACAGGTCAACTGCAAACCTTAATCTTAAAAAGTATTAGCTACCAGACAAAATGAAGATTTGAACTGTAACTGTATATTCTCCAAAGTGATGAAATTCTTTGGGCAAATTCAAATTACTTACTAATTACATTCTCCTAAGAACTAATAAGCAGATATATGCTGTCTTCAGTTGTTTGCTTTTTGAGGTGAATGTATATGCCATTTTAACGACATCTTCCAAGATAAAAAGCAATGCTGGCGTGAGACAACACTGTTCATTTCACTGAACTTGAGAAGGGAAGGCTGAAGCAGCTATGACAGTACACTGAAAGAGGCTTCTGAACAGCAGGAGTGTGATAATTTAGATATCCACTTTCAAACCCAAGGTCAAACATTCTTTCCTTCCTCCCTCACTGCTTTTACTTTCAGGAGTTATGCACTGGATGTTAACACTCTCTTCAGGCACGCAGTTTTTCATTCTGGTTTGGTAAGGTCACAACAGACAGCAGGCATCAAGATTTTTAATTAGCGCACTATGTAACATCCTATAAACAAAAATTTGCTCTTTATAGTTTTGGTTTGTTGTTTCTACAAGTGATGCACTACAGAAGCTGAAGTTGCATCTGCCTGGACGCTAATGAAAGTTAACAGGAGCAATAAAAAAGAGCTAACAAGCAAAGGATTGCACTGTTCCAAATCTAGGTTCTGACCTGCCTTTGCAAACAAGGTCTGTGCTATAGTGCTGCACCCCAAGTTCAGTAGATGCCACCAAAGGACAAATACTAATGCACTTTAAATCTTTCTAGATCTCACTTTCCAAACAGAAGCAAAGAAAAATGCTTAACATGTATCATATGCCATTTGCCAAAGAATATACTCTGTAATTTGTAGTAGCAGTAAACACAACAGAGAACATTAATCTTCTCTACTGTCTAACAGTCTTTTACTAATGGCAAGTTATTTCACTGTGAAATAACCCAGAACTGGGAATCCCCTGCTCTTAGAGGCTTATGACTTTAGGATAGGACAGACTAAGACCACAGCAGCAACACAGAAGTCGCAGCACTTGCTGAAGCAATCGTTTTCTCAGGTGAAACTTAAGACTGACAGCAGCTCTGAGTGCATGTAAGCACAAGACTTCAATGAGCAATGACATTTCAATTACTTTCAATAATCTTTAAGCACTAAGTGATGATTATTTTTTAATTTACGTGCCTAGGATGCAGTGTCCTATGATTTCCTTTTCAAAAGCCATCTACCCTATGCCATAACTTTAAGAGCCTTGTAAAGTTTTGCTTTTTTTTCCTCCCTTTTCATTCACCTCCAACCTAAGAGGAAGATATATAGCCATAACAGCAGATACTAGTCTAGCTTACTATTGAAAAAAAAAAAATTGTTTCTATAGCTACGTGTTTTTAATTACACCTTCATTTGCCATTTTTGGAATCCAGTCAAAAAAGTTAATAATAATTAGAGGCAGGGGATTTTTTCAGGTATGCTTGTTAAATCCTACCAATTCTCAAACCAATTTCTGACTTGGTCCTCCTTTTACCTTTTAGTATTTTTGGGACTGACATTTCCCATGTTTGGTCTCCACTTAAGATATCAGTTATTTGCTTCTTGCCCTCCCTCCAAATTCGAGGAAGTACCTGTCAATGGGGTAAATAATATGACAGCAAAGCAGTTCTCCCCACCAATCATGCTAGGAGGAAAGAAAACCCAAACCAACCAAACTCCTGACAGTTTTTCAGAATGTTTTTTCAGAGGTTTTCACAATAAATTGTATTACTGCTCTGTATTGTGAATAAGTACATACTGCACAAATAATGCTGTTACAGAAATACATGTTTGGACAAGTGAAGGAATGAGAGACTAAAGTATTACTAAACTTAACTTCTGAATCAACTTGTGGTTACAAGGGCAATGACTTAAATAGGAAACTGCCAAATACTGGGAACAAGAGAATCTGCGTTGTTCTGTAGCTTATTTTATCCCCTTCATCCCAACTTTGCAGCAGCTGAATTTCTCTATTTGGTAAATATAATTAACAACTTTTTCAAATGAGAAAGCAGTTTTGGAAAAAGAGCAGTTCATTTAAAAGCTTGTCCTGAGAAAGACAATGGGACTTGGAGTTTACAAGCAGCATAGACATGCTGGGGGGAAAAAACCGACTCAAACCTGGCTTTAAATAAGTTGTGCCTGTTCTAAATTTAACAATTTTCCATCACTGTTCAGTCATAGATACCTTAGTGCTGCAAGATACAAGGTTGATTCTGCACTTTGAAGACTTCTTCTACTTCCAGTGAGTTTCTGCTGAGAGCATTCCTCTTATTAATTATCTCCGAACTAATCTTGCCACTTGACAGTGTCTGAGGTCCTGCCTGTATGAGCACAGAAAGCCCCAGACTGCAGAGCACTGCAGAGCACTGAGCACCCAGAGCCCTCCCCGCTATGAATTCACTTCTCCTTCTTCTTCGCCCTGGGACAGGGCTGCGATCAATGAACGGGTATTTTCACTCCCGTACCCAGAAAGTACTTACGAGAATTATTACATTCAAAAAACCGAGCCCCAAACCACTGATCCTTGTGTATCTGCAGGCCCCTCGAAAGCGATGTGTGTTTGTTTGGGCTCGGTACAAACGCCGTGTTTCAGCTGTGAGGAGGCCGTGTTTTAGGCCCGTTCCGTGTCCCCGCTCGGCCCCTGGCTGGCCGGCACCGAGGGAGGGCCCTTCCTGAGCACACCACCACATGTCCCCCCCGCGCTGCGCTTCACCGCGGCAGCTCCCG
>WBMV01004556.1:59644-72484 GCA_013396655.1 Campylorhamphus procurvoides
GAAGGGAAGGGAAGGGAAGGGATAAGGAAAGGGATGAGGGAGAGCGGAAGGAAGGGAAGGGAAGGGATAAGGAAAGGGATGAGGGAGAGGGGAAGGAAGGGGAAAGGGAAAGGAAAGGATAGGATAAGTGAAGATAAGGGAAGGGATGAGGGAGAGGAGAAGGAAGGGGAAAGGGAAGGGAAGGGGAGCATGGCTTTAATAATACATGGCTTATGCTTTACAGGCTGTTTTTAATTGCCTGTTGTCACTCTGCTGCATTCAGGTTGCATTCCACATTGATGGTCTTACAAATGTTGAAGTAAAAAGACTGAAATTTTTTTCTTCTTGTGGATGAGGTAGGACAATGTGACTGCTGAAAGGTTTAATGTTTCAGGGACAGGACCATCTGCCTTATGTTTGGCAATAGCTTGCAAAGAAACAAGTCCTATCTCCACATGTGATTTCATTTCATCTTGTTTTGTTTCATTTCATTTCATTTTTATGTCAAGGAGACTGCTTATTTTTTGGCATAGAAAATCCTCCCTGTATAGCCAGGTGAAAAAATGGGAAGCACGCACCCATTCCGAGTCCATTTATCCAGTCCATCCAGACCTGGAGACTCTAGTATTAATCCTTTGGTCATGACACCACTATTTGGTTCCAGATGCTTTGCTACCGTGAGTGAATCTATCAGGTGCTGGTAGCATTCAACACAGAGCACAAGCAGGAAAGCTGAAGCAGCACAATCCTAGACCTTTCTCCTTCTTTACATGATCCTGACTGAAGCACAGTTCTCTCTCCTCCCGTAGTGTACTGAAACCACACCATATCTGCCCATATCAGCTGTGCACTTTTCCTGCTTGCCCAGAATTGGTATTCAAGAAGTTTTGGGGTAGGCTAATAGGGTTTCGCAAGGTAATGGAACAGTAATTCTGGGTATCTCTTGAGTCAGATTAACCCACTGGTTTGTCTTTGGCTGAGCCCACTCAGCAGTCATGTTTGTCTTGTATTGAGTAGGATGTACAAACTGGTGCTAGATCTCTTTCACTAGTTTACTTTAATGATCAATTCCAAACAATCTTAACTAAAAGTTAAAGTCACCATAAAGAACTAAAGGAAAAAAAAACAACACTCAAATACTATTAAGCTAGGTTTAAGACAAACAAATCCGACTTATTTGTGCTTCTGGACTGAATATAACTTTTCTACCCATGACCCTACATTAACATTTCCTGATGAATCATCATCTTTAGCTAGTGGGAATATTCCTCTGATCTCAGAGTATCTAAGTTCCCTACCTCACCTAAATTTATCCATGTAATGACTAAGTCTGTTGTCCTAAGATGAAGCCTTCTTGTCTAGGCAAATGCATGCTATTAGACAAGACAATGAAAGAGTAAAACACTTGGTTATTCCTATGTTACAGATTACACATCCAATGTCATGATGCAACCTTGTTTGTGGGACTTTCTGAGGGAAGAATACATAAGGCTGAAAATACATAGAATAAATCCTCCAGCTTTTAATCAAACAACTTCACACTGAACTTGAGAGCCTCTCCTTCCCTTCTCCTTCCCCTTTCTTCTGTTCTTCCAGCCTTCCCTGGATGCTAGCTCTGATCCTGGGAGCACAGCTGACATTCCATGGGAGCTCCTGAGCCCCGCTGTGCTGCCTTTGATCAGGGTTGCACTCAGCACACTGCGAGTCAACCCGCACATGTGGCAGAGTGGAACTGCTCTCACTGCTCCTCATCTGTCCATGGGAGGTACCAGCTAACAGGAGTCATGGACAGGTTTGGCATATGAAAATCTGAGAGTCATAGATTTTGGGAGACCTATAAAGAAAATGAAACCTGAATGAGATTCTTAACTGAAGGGGAGGCAAAAAATGGTCTTTAGAAATCCAGTTTGAATTGGAGTTCAGGAGATGCTTGTTCACCCTGCAATCTGGCTGCAGACTTCCTGTTTGATTTAAGCTGGAAAATATAAGCTCCAGGTTTGCTCAGTTCCAGTATAATCTCTAGTGACTACGTTGTGGGATCAGATCAGTCTGACCAGCTAAGATCAGTGTCAGGCAGTTTAGCAGGCAGGTGTGATGTCTTCCTTCTGTTGCACACGTTTAACATGCTACGTGGGCATTCTTATTCCAGAGGCAGATTGCTTCTTCAGGATTTTATCAGCATGCTTTTCAACTCAAATCTCAATACTATTTGGTATCAGGAAATTTTTTAGCTTTTTGGGGGGAGAATAACACGCAGCAATTCATTCTTGCATATTTAGTTTCATTTTGTGAACTGTTAAAAAGTAAAGATTACCTCTGCTTGTGTGTTCTGTGCTAACTTTGGCCACTGAAACTCTAGTATTGGGAGGATATATAGCAGTTGTTGTAATAAAAATAACAGCACAAAAAGCCCAATCTTAGTTACTTGAATGGAACCTCGGTCACCAATACTGAAAGATGATTATTGCTTTTAGCATTAAGTATCCTCTATCACTGGGATTTTTCGTCTGGCAAGAACATTACAGATAAAATGGAGCATGGAGCTCACATGAAGAGATATACATAGTTAGGGCTAGCTCAGGGCTTTGACGTGGAACTCCCAAAACATAGCCCAAATGAGAACCAGCCCAATTAACTTACTACTATGCATGCTTTGGTAACAATGGTAGAAAAGTTCATGGTGCAGATGCAGATGATATTTGGCAGAATTTATTCTTGTCACAACATAGTTGCTCCATTGGTCCAGCACACAGTAGAAATAGGAGCTGCCTTCAGTATCCACAAGCTGGTTGGTCCTGGTCCAAAAACTGGACAAACATTAAAATAATCGGTTTGTATTCCTCCTTATGCTACCCTTCAAAAATTGCTTAATTTCCCTCTGCCTTTAATCCTGCTGTAAAATAAGATAATACTCACCAGTCTGTCTAGGACACTAAGATTTGCAAAGGAAAAAACCATTTATAAATAACACATATTTGTTTTATTTTTACCAAGTACACATCAGTAAGGATAAAAAGATCTGAGACAGCAAACACACAATTCTTCCATCTGTAAAACAAGCCTAAGTAGCACAGTAATTTGCTCAGCACTCTTTCATGGTAAAGAGCTTTTCTATCAACAGGGTATCTTGTGTTGTTAAAACCAGTTTCTTGGAATTGGTATTGCCATTTTCCAAACAGCAACTGGAATAATATCTGCAGCAGGCAAAAGTACTATTGTTAACTAAAAACTATCCCACCACCACACTGCTGACTTCTGTGATGAGCAAACGCAAGCCTCCATCTAGGAGGAAGCTGGATCTCCCCCTGTGTATTCAAATCATTTCACAATGGGGTGTGATTAGCTGCTGTTCCTGCTGTGTGCAAAGATCTGTCTCCCTTCTCCACTTCCCCAAAAGCAAGCAAAATCATTTCACCCCAGAAGAACTGTAGGAACAGTGATTCATTTCATGCAATGTCTCCATCCCCTGCACTGTCATGCAGCACTGTCAACATCCAACTATTAAATAACTGAATCTCAAAAACAGAGGCAACTGGCTTAAAAATGGACAGCTATATATGGTTACTTTCCTCTTTTTTATGCTTAAGAACACTGCAGGAAAGTTGCAATTGGATTGCCTGCAGGTTAGGTTTTCACTTCATATGTTTACAACCAGAGGCTTAGATGCCTACAGAAGAAAGCTGAGATTGACATGCTTTCACTTGACTCAGAGACATGGCACCTTAAGTGGCTTCTGCTGGGGTTTATTGAAAATAGCTACCTGTCCATGGTGGGCAAAGTGTTCCAGAGAAAATTAGTTAAGGAAAAAAATCACATTTATAACAGAATCGATGGGTTAATTTTGTGTTAGCATAATGTGCATATTATAAAATTACTCCTAAATGAGCGTAGTATTACTTTCTAATCTAACTAATGTCCAAGGATTTTATCATGTAACCATTATGTTTTGAAAGCAGGTGCTATCATGATTGCCTAAGTAACTAGCAGCATCTATTGTTGTTGAATTTTAAAATTCCCTGTGGCTTAGAATGGCATTTATTGTTGCAGATTGTAGAAGTTAGTTTCTGAAAAGAATGAAAACAAGAACATAAAGAAAAATGCCAAGATTTCTAAGAACTGGATCGAGTTCCAACATGGCAACTTTGTGCATGAGAGAACAGAGCAGCAGACTGTTTTTATTTATTCAAGAAAAATGCTATGCTTTCATCTCTCAGCCACAGGTTTAACGTTTTACTTTTTTTGTTTTTGTTTTCTTTTTGACCACTCCTATTGAGGAGTGGGAAATGTTAGACATGAGTTGAGTATAAACCAAATTAAGAAAACCCCACCTCAAGAATGAACAGGTGTATTCAGTGCTAACTTTCCAGAGATCCTCAGCTAATGTTCAGTTACTTTCTACTTACATTGTATGGGTTTTTCCAAGCTGGAACTGTCTTTTTTTGCAGTGGTTAGCACTAGTCCACCGTAGTGGTTTCTACAGCTACTGTAACAGTCACAGAAATAGCACAAGATGAAACTATGAATATCCATTTGGTTATGCTAAGTTGAACCTGCATTTATTTTAAGCACAGAAAGCAACAACTAATATGACATGAAACTACTGTAAGCAACATCAGTCAAGTAAAACACCAATGATGTGCAAGAACATACTTAGTAAATGTAATATTGCAGTGAGTTTTAAATTGTGACCCATTACATGAATCATTCTGTTTTTCCATCCACATTAGGTAGCTGATCTGCTATGTACTGCACATGAGGATCCAGAGTGATCTGATTGCTGGTTGCATACAGATTTGTGTAGATTTGGAACTTTATTGGCTTCCAGGGAATTGCTATTTCACAAGTTTTACTCAAATCAAGTATCCTTAGGATTCACTAATGTGTTCATAAGAGACCAGATATATTATCGATTTGTGGCAGGTTCTGCCTGTTTTTTTGCAATAAACCAGACTGCAAAATCCCCATATTGTCCCCTGGGAGGAAGCTGCAGTGATGGAAAACAGATACATTCTCCCCTTCACTAAAGGACCTACAGAGGACAAAGCTGACATAATCTGGGAAGTACACACTGCTAAATGAACAGATGTGATGGAAAACTACTATCAAAACACTACAAGCTGCTCTCATGATGGGAATTCTGGAGAAAAGAAGCTATATATGTGTCAGTATATTCTCAGCAGTAGACCACTCACCGTTCCTTTTTAAACTGTATTGATCAGTGAGGACTGTATATCCTTGACCAGGTAACTAAAAGTATATATATTCCCTTAGTACTTTACTCCCTTGGTGTTATACTGATGTTGAAAGATATTTCCTTCATTTTGGAAGGCAAAGGTGAGAATACCACAGGACTAATTCTATGATGCACTGTGCATTCATTGACAGTGGCTAATTATAGCTCAGAAAAACTACCAGCTTCCCCTGCTGAGGACAGAGTACATGATCTCTGCTATAGGACCGCACTCTGCTCTTAAATTCTTCCTGTGTTACGATGCCCACTGACACTGCCGTAAAACAGCAGTTTCTCATTCCTTCTCAGGCTGCTGTGTAACAAGAGTACTGAGGAGATTTCTGAGCCTGGCTCCCCTTTCCAAGGTTAGCCAGGTCTGACACTGACAGTAACCCATACTCATTCTCTGTCATCTCACATGAGTAAAGAGAAGCAAAAAAAACCCCAACCCAAAACACCAGGCTTCTTCAATTTCAGACAAGTGTATGTCCAACAGATGGAGATGAAAGCAAGAAAAAAGTGGCTACCTTGATTCCTAGGCAATGACATGGAATATTACTACAGTTGTTAAATAAGATTAATATAGCTTCATTTATGCCTACCTTAATAATGCTTTTTCTTTTCTATTTTTTTCCAGATACTCCCCATACCTGGGACTGTAAAAAAGCTTTAGCACAGTTCATTTCTAGATCTACGTAGTTGGTTATTCCCTAGATTTGTAAGTTACTTCCTCCCTTACTTTTCAAGATATTGCCAAAATTTTATATAAATTCTGTACTCCATCCTAGTGTGTGGACCTGTAAGGTCTGTAAATAATTTTAAAAAAAATTAATTCCTTTCTCTTCTGATTCCAAGGGGGGGGGAAAAGTAACTAACACAAAAAGTAGGATATAAACATACCACCTCAAAGTTTACAGAACTTGCTTTACAGGACAAGTAAGCCTAGTGACTGTGAAAGGTACATAATAATTAAGAGGCATTCATCTTGAACAACATGCTAAGAAAGTGTTTTTGGAAACTAGGAAAATATCCCAGTGCCCCTTTTTTTAGAGCAGAAAGTCTTTTATTGAAACTTAATCCTGTCATAGTGTCTGTATTAATTTATTAGGACACTTGAGAACATTTTAAACTGCTTCCCCAAGAAGAATTAAATTATTTTTGTTCGGGTTTTTTTACACTTTTATGCAAGTTATTTTGACAGTTTTAGGGACAGAAATGTTATGATTATGCAGAAAACAAGTATGGTAGAAACAGATGTTGCACATAGTCCCTCCAATTGCCTGTCCAATATGATTTCATACTGTCAAATATCCTGAATGATGTACGGCTAAGTGTATCATTTAGTTTCCAAGTACCCAAGTCCTCCATCTCTGTTTGCAGCAGTGTTTTTCAAATATGAGAGCTAAACAGATATAATAAAATCTTTTCACCAAAGAAATTACCTTTTTTGCTGTTATCTTGAATTTAAATCACTATGACTGAGAAAATTAGTATCTTGGATACCACTACCAACTCCTTAAGTGAGTTTGCAAAAAAAATAATTTGTCTTTATAAAAAAAATTAACATCTATTGCTTGTAAAAATGACAAATCTGTAATATTTCTTGGAGGACTGAAAAGCATGCTTGACCTTGAAGAATAAAAATCACCAGCAGTACAAAAGTCATGTTGCCTTAGCTTTATAATTTGCAAAATTGTCAACAACTTGGCAACACTTGACCATATTTCATGACTACTGTGTGTGTCACAACCCCACTGTCTCTGAAATACTGCCCTGATCCATCCCCCTAACCATAATGATGAAACAACTGGCTAATTTCAGTATCGGTGACTTAGAGTCATCAACAACATTTCCTGAATTAAAACATGACTGCAAACAAGAATAATATTCCTTCCCTCTATGAGATATATTTGGCTGTAATTACCTGAATATTTGAGGTATGAGCAAGCTGTTGGACACCTTTTGGTTAACTGCGAAGTACCAAAACCCAAAAACCCGAAAAGATTAGCCAAATTTTTAAAGATAAGGTTGCTCAAAACGCTAGAAAGAAAAGTGAAAAGACTCCTAGTCCCACATGATAGCTGCCTAGTTAAATCCATTGTCTAAATAAACAGTATGCGCTCCTGAAGCTCAAACACAAGCAGAACAAACAAACAAAAACCCCTCAAATATTTTGGTGGATGTTCTTATTTTCTTAAATCATTATATTAAATTAAGTCAATACAGCATCAAATAATTATAACACTGCAATGTACAAGACTCTGTAATAATTTCCCTAGGAAAACAGAATTATTTTGTATAAAACACAATGGGAGGAAAAAAAAAAGAGAAAGAATGTTCAAGAAGGGGAAAAAAGAAAAGCCTCTAAACAAAGAGTGGCAGAAAGTCAACCTGCTGCCTCTGCTGAGTGCAAACATTTTTACCATCTGGACTCCCTCAGAAGAGGCAGGACTGGCCAGGAAAGGTAGTTTGCTGCAGGCCATTTGTGATATCATTGGTACTATGGCTCCTAACTCAGTGAGGGTCTCTGCCCCAGGTCTTCTGGAAACACTGCTTGAGCTCTGTAGGGAAATCTACTGAGATAAAAGGCGGTTTACACTTCATGGTATGAAGTACACCATCAGTGTCCTGATTAGCTCAGGCTGACTAATTCCTTATAACTCTAGTCAAACAATGAAGATTGTGCTTTGCATGTAGCAAGGCAGGTGAATGGAAGCCTGAACTTTAAATCAATGACCGTAGCACATAGTGAAATCTGAACAGCCTTACCCCTGCTAGGGAGCCTGTGAAACACGTTAACTGGCCTGTTTGAATAATTACCTTTAAGCCTTAACTGAACTAGCAACTCTATAGAGTATTGGGTCAAATCATGTTAAACACAAACACTCCTCAAAGGTTGTGGTTTGCATCCTGGAAAAAGCACCGGAGGAGCAGCCACATTTGGATGGTCCAAATCTGACTAGTAATCAATTACATCAAAGTAATAAAAATAGACATATCTTGAAAGCGCTCCAGAGAGTCCTTTGATGTCTCCTTTAGTAAACACAATAGACCAAATTAGGTAGTGCAGAAAACTGCTGTAAGAGCTTGGTCATTTTCAGTAACACTGACTCCTACAGACTTAGCATGCATTCTGAAGGCAGCCTGAGGGGACGAAAAGCAGGTATAACAAGGAAGGGCAACCACCTCCAAAGAGATGGGCTAAAGTAGGTCACCATTACACACCTTTTTGACAGGGTTTGCAATTGATGTACCCTGGCCTTCTGAAACTGATAAAACTGAGAGGCGTTTTGCCTGCTGAATTCAGCCTGTTATCTTACTTTAGTAACTGTGCCTAATTGCTCAGCCCTTCACACCCCTATTTTAAGCTATTTTGCCATATATGTTTATAGTATCTGTTTATTCAGGCATGTAAAGAATTCATACAAAAGATGAAAACGGAGGTAGGTAGTAACTACATGACAACAAAACTTTACAGCTTTCAAATTTGGCATCATGATTACACCATGCACATGCTCATCTGACTTTCATGCTTCAATATCCATAGACCTGAATCAGCACAGGAAATAAATGTTCTTGTTGACAAAAACTCCTGATGACTTGAATATATTTTTCATCCAGATCAAATGACAGTTTTTCTGTGAAAAATCAAAATACTCTATATGAATACTAATAAATAATCTGTAGCAATTTTCAAAGATTTTGTCATTTAGGTCTGTGAAAGTAGCATAATGAATTTTATATTGTCATAAGTTTATTCTTGCAAAATAGCTCTTATTTTCCATAAGGATTTCAAGAGAAGAGAAAAATCTTCTTTAACTGAAAGAAAACTATGTTGTCACTATGAAGCTAAAAAAGTGCTAAACAATGAAATGCTAAACAAAATCCTGAAGATCAGAAGATTTTGCTGTGGACTTCAGTCTATTTTTATTGTTTCAGAGAGAATGTTAGAGAAGTTGCCAAAGAAACAGTGGGAGATGAAGAATTGCCAAATTGGAATATTAAGACAAAAAGTTACCTTTTATATTGTATTTCTTTGAAAGCTAACTACCACCTAACAGATTGACTTTGGGCTTCACTGCAGATGTGAAAGGCTTTTGCTACCTGCTCTTCCTAACCTAATGGTCCTAGATGCAACAGCTGGGGAACTGAGCATGCACTACAAAGGCTGTAACTGTGACTTCATCCTTCTTGAAGGGGACAAGCCCCCAGCTACACACGAAGGGATGCTGGCCTTTGGAATTTAAAATACAGATCGGGTGGAATCCAATGACATCTCCAAACTTGTTTTTCTTCCACTGTCTTGTAATGACATTGGGTCGGCAAATTCAGCCTTATTATTTGTTGTGTTAAAAAAAGGCAATGGAACAATCTTATTTCATCAGCTTTCTCCTGTGATCTTATTCTTTATGGTATCCACTGAATCAAAAGGGTCCTCAATAAGGTGAGTTTTGCTCAAATTAAAGAGGAATCTGACTGCAAGCTTGATTTTGATAATTAAAGGAAAAACAAGTTGGACAGGATGCTGAAGAGAAAATTGAGGCTTGGTAATACACACAAACAGGGAGAAGCTGTTATTGTTGTTGTTCATCTTAGCTCTTTGTTTTCCAGCAGCAGAAGCTGTTGTGTTTCATCTTCTCCAAACAGGAACTAATGATAATCTACTGGATGGACTAGGATATCTTGCTTCTGCTGAAGTAATTTTTTTTTTCTCCTAAAATGGAAAATCTTTTTGGAAAAAATCTGCATCTTGCTTCACCATTTCCTCTCACATATATAAGGCATCCTGTATGTAATACTGCTTTGTGTCCAGGATGCTTGCTTGCTCACTCCACCTGTTTTAAAGACAGGTAGAATAGCATGCTCAAAATGTAAAACTAGCTGGTTTCAGGCAAGCAGAAGTGAAAACCCAACATTGACGTGCAAGCAAACTATGTTAACCTTTAAACTAAAAGGCTGGGCTGCTTTTCCCTCAAGTTCCCCTCGATGCTGAGGGGCAGTGCTATAACAGTATATTGAGGTAACCTCCATGCATGCTTGCTCTGCTGGAGTATCAGGAAGCAGCTGAAATGGACTTGGCAAATTCAGCCTTTGGAGGCTGTTGAACACTTGGCTGCACAGTGCTCTCTAAAACCGTACTTGAAAAAGCAAACAAAATTCGGAGTTCAGGTGAGCTGGTCTGCTCTCAGTATTTGTGTGCTATTTATTACCATGCCACATGTACTGAGATACTTTGAATAATAAATCTATGAAAATCTAACCCAACTCCACTATTGTATGAAGATTAGATATGGTAATACCCCTCCTTCAGCCACTTCTGAGGATTAGCTTCAAAAATCAAATTAAAATGAAGCAAACCCAAATAGTTCCACAAGATATGAGTTTCAACACTCATATTCAGTAACCACCATCTGTGACTCTTGCATTTTATATTATTATATGAGGTATCTGTGCAAGTAGTGTTAGAGTACACCTACTGCGTGTGGTAAAGGTGAGAAACTCTTCATGTATGGCACATCAGTATATTCAGGTTTTTGAGGCCTTACTTGCCCAAGTATTCCCAGTGAAGTAGAAAATATATTTCGGTTTATTTATTTCCAGATGTTGAGGAGAAAATACATGATTTTTACCTCACAATTTGAGGAAAAAGAGATGAGGACAAGAAGTATAATGTTCTCCAAGCAGGACCATGTGCTTTGACTTGCAGAAATGGCCACAGAACCGTGAGTGTGCATGTTGTTTTTCATTCCTACACATAATTTTATTCTTTTTCTCAAGTGTTTTTAAAGGTAAATGTTTAAACTGAGAGATTCGTTTTTTAAAAAATGACCAGCAAATGTAATAAAGTGTTTGTCTAAACAAGTATCCTAAACCAAAATATGCAAACCTGTTTCTGAGCAATGGCTATAAACAAGAGCTATCCAATAAATTTTAAACTCTTCTTGGGGTCAAATGCTAATAAAGATACTGAATTTAACACACAAAAAACCACTTGATTTAGCAGATTAACAATCCCTGTTGTCTTAAATTTGCAGGGAAAATTACACACTGCCAACAGTATGTTTGTGCTGTTCTTTCTTTCATTATACAGCAAAATGCGAATCCAAAGTCAGATCAAAAATCATAATATAAAATTATATTAGTGGTCATTAAATTCACATAATAATTAAAATGAAAATATTAAAAAATAATAATAGAAAATGTAGAACTGGAATACTGTTGAGTATTTAAAATCTCCTGAGATGATAAACAATAATGAAGTTCAGAAAGTTTGTAAGCAATTTACAAGGCAGAGGAAGATGTATGTGACAGAAAGATAGGCTGGTTGATTTGGAGCAGTTTAAAAAGCATCCATAATCCAAAGCATGCAGGAAACAGCAAGGTGTTCTTCAGCAATATTCTTGATTAAGATAATAAAAATGAAAACAGAATAGTTTGGAATTACACTTCCTGAACATGCTGTTCAGTACCATCAAAATAATAAGCAGAAAATGAAGATTACACAAGGAAGTTGCTAGGAATGGTTTAGCTGATCATAAAAAGATAACTGGACTTTACAAGTACAGAGCATTGTTTTCTCTCTAGCCTGTACATTATATAAATGTTAAAAAACTATGTCCTACCACAGTACTATTTTTAAAAATAATTAAAAAACCCATTGCTCCCCTAATTTGCTGCTAGGTACCGTCAAGCTTCCTACTGAAAATGTTGTTACACATTCAGCTTTTCTGGATATGCTGCCTTCTCCAGATCAACAATAATTAGCATCCTATATGGCAAGAAATATAACAGTAGTGCACTATAACAAATGCAAACTAAGTTCAGTGCAATGAATTTGGCTAATTACGTGTACATCCTCCCTGGACAGCAAATGCCATGTTTGTCACTGTGATATATCCCATCATTACCGCAGAAGGTAATCCTTCTCTGCTTGTTGCTTCACAGAAGTGCAGTAGGAGGCGTTTACCTATGTCCAAAACTATGTGTAAGTCTACAGAATTTATTACTGTAAGAAAAAAGCATCTGGCTGAGAGTTACTTGTTGACCCATGCTGCATGAAATAAAAAGTCTCCATGGAGCTGGAGCCATGGCAGACAGTATCACTGCAAATTAAATAATTATTCTTCGCCATGCTCTACGATTACCTGAAAAGAGGTTGTAGTGAGGTGGGGGCCAGTCTCTTACCACAGCTACAGTGAGAGGACCAGAGGACTTGGCCTTAAGATGAGGCAGATTAGATACTAGAAAATAATTTTTCACTGGTAGGGTGGTCAGGCATTGGAATAGGGTGCCCAGGATGGTGGTGGAGTCACCATCCCTGGAGGTGTTTGGGAGGTGTCTGGGTCTGGCCCTGAGTGATGGTTTTAGTGTTATGGCAATACAGTGACAGTGGTGGGCCAACAGGCGGACTGGATGACCTTAATGATGTGATGATTGTATTTCACAAGTCAGACTGTGGTCCACGTCCCTGCACCTCCCCTTCGATGGTGTTTCTTCCCGTACACTTGGTTCCCCTGTGTGTGGCCATACGCTACACCAAGGCGGTTTCCAGGCCCTCTACGCTGCCACCAGGCCCGCGGCCCAGCCCCGTCCCCCGCAGTGCGGTGCGGGCCCCGCCGCTCTGGGCCCCC
>WBMV01004556.1:73530-109276 GCA_013396655.1 Campylorhamphus procurvoides
CCGCCCACCCGCCCGCGGAGCCAGCGCCGCTCGGCCATCCGCACCCCTCGCCCCGCGGGAGCGCGCCGCGCGCCGCCGCCGCCCTCCCCCGGTTGCACAATCGAAGCCGGGTGGAGCAACTTCGCGGCGGCTAACTCGGAAAAAATGCCGAGGTGATGAAAGTTTGTTGGGTTTGTTGTTGTTGTTTTTTTTTTGTCGTCGTTGTCGCTTTTGGTTGTTTTTGGTTTTTTTTTTTTTTTTTTTTTAAACCTCTCCCGGCGTGGGAAGGCTCCGGAGGTGAGGTTGCGCTTGGGCAGCTTTAGGGTTTTCTCGGGAGGTTTGAGAATTGCTGGGATGTAATGGCAGAACGCGGTGGGAGCGCAGCGGCGTTGCCGGGAAGTCGCTCTTGGTCTGTGCTCCTTCCTACGCGAGCTACGTGGAGCATTTACGTGTTTCAAGAGCTCAGAGGAGTTTCTTGGTCATCTCGTAGCCTGCCAAGATGGCAGAAAGTCAGTGTGTCCTGGAACCGGTGAACTGAACTCGGTGCATAAAACACCTTTTGTAGACAGTACATAAACTTCATGCCGCCTTTTAGTCTCGCTATGATTAAACGCAGTGCTTGTGGGCATATTTTAGTCAAAATGAGGTTTTTTACTGTGGTTTTTTTTTATTTTGTGAATGGATAGTTCTGTTATCCTCGAAAAATTTTAAATCCCTTCGGGATAGCAAGCTGAATGGATTGTCTTTGTATTATGGCAGTGCTCTGACAAGAATTTCCAAACAGTTCCTGTTAAGTTTGCCATCAGAACTTGTTCCCCTGTATTAGTGGATGATATCACTTGAGTTGAAACACAGCTAGGCTACTCCCTGGTATGCTTTGTCATCAACTCACGCTTATGAAACACAGTCAGGCGCTGCAGGTAAGAATTTATTGTCAAATGTAAACCAAGACAAACCCTCACTTACGTAGTAATCTGGTGGTCAGAATCTGAAAACGATTCAGCATGACTCTTGAACCAATAAGTCATCTGTTTGACTTCAAGGTTTTGGCCTGTTGTGTGCAGTCTCTTGTCCTGTATTGATCCTTACACACTATGGCATTGTGTAGCTGCAAGGTTCTTATTTTACCAGTGCAAGAGTTTAGAACTGGGGAGATGGTCGGGTTAGGGTTTTTTCTTTTTGCCTTTTTCATTTTTGTTTGTTTGAATTTTGAGGGGTTTTGTTTATTTGGTTTTTTATTAATTTTTTGAAGATCTTATTTTTAATCAATTGCATCTTGCCATGCTGCAAGATGCATTTCCAAATTCACACAGAATTTTTATTTACCAACCTGGAAAGTGATGTTTTGCTAAACTGAAACCATTGTTTGTGAGTTGCTTTCTTTAAAGTACTGGATTGAGGCTGAAATAAAAAAATAGCAGGGCCAGTTTTGTAACAAAATGGCTGTGGATGTAGTTTTAATCTTGTCAACCAGTAAAGCCAGAGAGAATGGCACTGTGTTCCTGGTAAGCTGGGATCTGCTGTCATCCTTTTGTAAGGTCACAGATCAGACCTTGGAACCCTCTGCTTCCTTGGAGTGTGTTGTTGGCAGTAGACGAGAACAGACTAAAGAGCAACCAGGACCTCAAAACCTTGTAATCACACATAGCTGATTTAGTTTGTCTTGTATTACTTGTCAGGACTAGAATTCATTGTCTCATGCAGCAGATGACATCCTGAATGCACCGTGAAGGTATTTTCAGTCTATTTGGCTGTCTCCCTCTTTGTGGACTTGACATACCAAGAAAAGTAATATTCCTTATTCTATTGAGTAAACCAGACTTTCAGATTCTGATAGTGTGTCTGCATTTAATCTGAAGTCTGTTACACATTCAGGATACAACAGCTCCTACTTAAGACATAACTAGCAAATTCTGCTTTTGACTTGAAAATGAAAGCACATGAATATTTATCTGCTATGTGTTGGATTATCCACTTCTGGAACACTCTTTATAAAGCACTCTCCAAACCGAAGTAGTTGATAGGTATATAGCCATTCCCAGAAAGGTTATTGTTATGCAGGAGCTCATCGCGACATCTGTGCCATCTGCTCTGAGGGTAGCCTGCATTCAGTTGGCAAAACTCTGCTTTCATTGATATGGCTCACTTTGCACAAGAGTGGCAGTTGTTTTCTTAAAACAAGCAAGCTCTTTTGCCTTAGAATAACGTGAACCTCCATCTTAAAATTTAAGTATTTGCTTTCCTGAGAATAAAATTCTTCTCCAAATTCATTTTCCCCAAATTGACAAGAAATTCATGTTGATGTATGAATTTGTGTCTGAATGTTTGATACATGCCATGGCACATTGTCTTGGTCTGAAGTGTTAATGCTACCTGCTAAACACACATCCTGTAATTGCTGCAGTATGTTGGCACTTCCACTTGGAATGATGATGATCCGGTAGTAGGGAAGCATGCATGTAAGAGTATGGAATCAGGAATGCATAAAATTGAGAAAACTTGGTACGTTACATCATTAATATACATCCATTTTATCACTGCTGTACGCATCCATTAACGTGAGGTAATACAAGTGGCCTAAGTGGTGATCTTGGGAGGCTAAAAATAGAATTAATACAGAAGATCTATGCATGAAATGTCTTGTCTGTGAAATCCTTGAGAAAGCTCATGCCTGCTGTGTTTTATCGCTGTTTGATTAAGCATAGCACAAACCAGCATCATTATGTTGGAATAATTTATTAGAAAATCTTAAGTGGAGTTGGCATCCTGGAAGCTAAAGGCTGAAGGGGCAAAACCATTTATTGCTACTTAAGTACAGATAGAAGGCTTCCACTGACAGTGGTGGAGACTGAAAACTATTTTTTCCTTAAGGCTATAGCCTCCAGCACTGTTCCTAGATGTATAATTAATTGCAACTTTAACTGTTCTTCTCCAGATTCTTGTAGGAAGAAATTCTGCTAACCCTGGAGACACCCACAATATTTTTGAGATTGGATGTAATATGCATCAATGAGGACTGCATGGAAATTTGCATTAGTTAACCAAAGGTGGTTTAGTTGCAGAGTTGTGAAGCCTGCTTACTGCTTCCTTTTTAAACTGGTACTTTTTTTTCTTTTGAACTTAGTATCAAATTTTAAAGAAAAATTAGCTATATAAAGCTGTTGCAGTTAAGTTTTGGTCTCTGGATGAAACCCAGAACACTGTGGCAGGCAGTCTTGGATTTAGTTTGCTGGGCTTTTTCAAAATAGTTAAGTAACTTGAAATTATGTGATTGAACTCATGCTTTGAATGAATATCTAAAAGTAATTCTGGATTTCTGTGTTTAGGGCCTCAGAAAGTTAAGATTACCTAGCTAATGAAACTCAGTTGATGAACTTCAGTAAGCTTAGTTGAAATGCTTTAAACCTTTGTGAATGCTCTCTCTATGTATTGAGTTACCTTTTTTACTGTAGTTATTACCCCTGAACTATTGTGAATATCCAGGGCTAGACTAAGCCCTACCTCAGGTAGTTAATTCAGGGCAACTATCGCGCTTGGTGGTTAGAAGGGTCCGATTGACACAGAAGGCAGTGGTTGGTTTTTATATCCTGATATTGCAGTAATGGAGTTTGGGAACCACTAGTATTGAAGAAATTAAATGTTTTTTAAGTTAGAATTATTTAGCATCAGATTAAAGCTGTCATCTCTTAAATTTTGTATAAGATTTAGCTTGTCTAAATAGTCAGAAGTGACAGTTATATTGTGAAATCAATATCATTAAAATGAAAATAACATTTCTTAATTGGGTAGGTTTGGTACTCTGTGTTGAAGTCCAGCATTTATTATTAAGGTATTGGCTGTGTTTTAAGAACTGGTCTTTTTTTTATGAGAGAGGAAAACTGATGCTTCCTTAGCTATAAAGTTTGGACTGCAATAAGGTAAAAGATTTCTCCTGTTAATTGGACATGGTGTTTGTGAAACAAGTTCCCAATCAGCACAGATCTTTAAATGTGTGCATTGGAGTGGGAAGAGAATGGAGATAGTTATATCACTTAAGTAATTCACAGAACGTCAGAGATCAATATTCCATTAGATGAGTACTTTTTGCATACCTTAAAAAGAGTTCTCCAGTATATTAAGGATTTAGGTGGGGATAATGTATACACAGTAAAAACGGTTTTCCAGCCTTTATGATCTTGATCATTCCAGTTTTCAGAGATCTGGTTTTGAAAATAAGCCAGTGCTTTTGCTGTTATTCCTTGTGTGAGTTTCCTATGCAGAAGAGCTGATGTAGAACTCCACAGAACAAGCTGCCTTCAACGGCCTGTCCAGTGTGTAACCAGCTCTGAGGCCTTTCTCTGTGTTCACATATTAATGGGTAAAGGAGCGGGGAAGGTTGTAAACAGCTGTAAGCAGCAGCTGTTGGATCCTGAGCAGTAAACTGCATCTTGCCAAAGGCATGTCTGTTCTTGTAGAGGCCACCTCTGGCCTGGTATCATCCCCTTCCTGCAAATGTGCTCTCTGCATCCACTGGGTTGAACTGTCCTGAGAGACGATGGAGGTTCTTAACCTTCTCTGGGATGTCAAGTGACAGCTGGTAAGGAGGAGTGGGAAAGGGTTGAGCTTTTGTGTAATTCAGATTAGGGCATTGATACGTCATCTCTGGTAAATCTTTCTGTTGCAAATATGAAGGTTTTGCCACTTTAACTCTGCCCTGTGTTCTTGTATAGGTCCCACCCCTGTGCATCAAAGCTGGCAGATGGGAACTTGCAGTCTGCACCTCAGCATTAGGTCTGATCTCTCAGTATAAGCTGACTTTTGTTGATGGTTTTAGGCTAAGATGCTATAGCTTACATTGGAAAGGCTGAATTAGAGGCATGCATTTTCTCCTGTGATTGATTTGATGTAGTAACCTCAAGGTATAATATGCAAGGAAAAAAATTAGGGTAAGAAATGAAAGCAGCACTGCGAATATATATGACTGCAGCCAGTGCATCTTTAAATGTGGTTGCTTTTTGTCAAGTTGGTTTTATCAGAAGAGAGTCTTAAACTGTGAGTTGCACATGCTGAACAGTTTTATAAACTTCTGGAATCTAAATTTAATGCCTCAAACTCTAAATGGAAACTGTGGGAGCTTTTTCTAAAAAAACCTGTTCTCTTCATTGGGCTTTTTATGGGGGGCTGATATGATGCATTAAATGCAGTAGTTGTGTTGGGGAAGCCTTGCAAAAAAATTTAGTTAAAACTATACTCACAAGTTTAAATTGGTACCTATGCTTCTGGCAACTCTTCCTAAAATACTTGCATGGTGACAAGGTTTAATACTGAAAAATGAGCCAAGTAGAGCGTTGCAAGATTTAGGACTGAAAGCTGAATAGGTGGGGGGATTTTTTTTTTAAATTTTGTTTAAACGTTGTTCTGTTCAGAGCCTTCTTACCAACAGTCAACTTCATAGTTAAATTTTTGTGTAAAGGAAGCCTTTGTTCTGAACCTCATCCCTTTGAGAGGTGTGATATGCTAGACGTCTTCAGGATCTGCAGTTTTTTTCCACTGTAACTGTGATGGGTTTTTATTCTGGTCTTAAGAAAGCAAGATGGGAGGATTGCAGACTGCTTGGCAAATGCTACGGCCCAGTAAAAAAAAAAAAAAGGAGGCAACCAATGTTTAATCCTTTCTACAAGCATCTGGACACCAGAGTTGCAAGCTGAACTGAGTGCAGATGCTAAAGTGCGTTAGGCCTTCCTGTTGGGAAGGCATGAGGATGGTATTAAGTGCTCAGTTAACTTTATAGTGAGCTTTCTCTGTACCCGGAGTTAGGTTGGCCAGGTACTCCTCACTTTGTGAGCTCCTCAAAGTTTCTAATAGACGAGTAGCATGCTCTAAGGCAGTATTTCCCAACCTTTGTTGGCCTATTTGAGTAATAATGCCAGAAAATTCTCTTGAATCAGATAAATGCAAACAACGTTTGTCCTTTTAGGCTTAATTTCAATTTCTTCTTGCTTTGAATAATATAGAGGGATCTTCCAAATGACAGTTTGCCAGCTAACCAATGGCCCATTTCCATTCCCCTAATTCAGGATGCAGTCTGTTGATAAAGACTTCTTTAAACTTTTTTTTAAAAAACCTTTTCCATATATTTTATGGGTTTTGGGTTTTTTTAAAGACCCTTCTGGACATCAATGTTCTCTTGGTAGCTGAAGTGGAATTCAACTGTAAGAGCAGCTGCACAGGCACAGCAGAAACAGGTTCTTACTTTGTTTTGGTGTTTGGTTGGTTGGGTTTGTTTACACTGTTGTCTTGGTGTGAGCTGATTTTGTGTGTAATATACATAAATCCTATAGACAGACCCTTAGTTTTGCATCTCTGTGGCTTAGCTGTTCCAAACATAGGACAGTTGTGACGGGTAGTGACACAAATAGCTTAATATGATAGGGTAGTTGTAAACTGTAGCTAAGCTAGTGTAATCATTCCCACATAGTTGTGTTCATAGAATATACCCCTATGATATATTGTAATAGCTTTCACATGCATCATTGGGTTCATACAAAACACGGACTAGTAAAAGTCAAAACAGCTTTGTAAAAGGAGAGCCGATTTTCAGAGTTCATAGGTCAAATAATTAAATTTCAGAATAATGTATCAAATTACTTCTATACAGTGAATTCACCATGCTTACAGACATGGTGATACTTGTTAGAATATTAATTTGATAACTTTGTTGCACCATCTTCCTTTCTATACATTTCCTTGAAAACATGAAGAATTCATGTACCGTTATGCAGAAAGTGCAGACCTGTTGAGTTTATGTGCCCCACTGAAGCCAGTTGTCATTTGTACAAAAATCTGTCCTGTCTGCTACCAGTCTCCAAAGTTGTTTGTGTAGTTTTGGCAAACTCTGGGAGGCTCCTGTCACACTGAGTCAAGGGCAGGGTGCATACAGATGCAGCTTCTGGTTGATGTGTCAAATGCTGGTGGCTGAGGTTCTGCTGTATGTTACTGTGCCCTCAACAAGATGTGGGACAGCGTGTTGGAAGGCTCTTGGGAAATACTGCCAAACACCTGCATCAAACAAGTACTTAAGCTGGCATTTATATGAAGTTGTCTAGCACAATGCCAAAATCCCGTTTCTGAGTGGTAGCCATTAGGCCAGAGTGCCTTACTTTGAATATTAACTTCTTTCCAACTTCATCAATTTACATTTGCCTAGATTGTCCCTTTGGCACCCAGTCATTCTGTTTCATTTAGTTAGGTGCATCTTGCCGCCTCTTGTGGCCTGTTTACACTGGTTACCCTCTTTGAGTGCTGCATTGTAGTCCTGGGTTACAGAACCAAAGTTCAGTGTGGTTCTTGCAGGAAAAAACTCCCAAGTAAAAAGTATGCTAAGTTTCAGGGTCAAATATTCAAAAGCTTGGAAATGTCAGAATTAAAATAGCCAGCTATCATCAAGTGGCTAGATAGTTAATCAGTGTTTAACTTCATGCTTTTCCCTTCAGTGTATTTTAGTCAGTGTACACAGCCCTCATTCTACACTGAGCATAGAAGCGTCTCAAAAAGCTCTGTTTTCAGGGTATGGTGATTGTTTTAATACCTCAGAACTTATGTATGTAAAGCAGTCAGATTTTCTTCATCTGGAGTAAGACAGATGCCGTGGTTTTGATTACTTCGAGGGAAACAAACCATACTTTGGAATTCAAAGCACAAGTATAGGTGTGTAGTTGCCACCTTCTTAGGTTTGTTCTGAATGCCTTCAGTGAGTGACCAGGAAAGCAAAGTCTGTAACTTAGCTTCTTTTCCAGTTGGATCTGTTCAGCTACTCTGCAAAACATTGGAATAAATAGAGAGCTGTTTTAGTTGCAGTAACTCTGAAATTTGCCGATAACCATTACCTGCATTGTACACGTTCCAAATTTCAGAACAGATGAGAAGAGCTGTAGACAATACTCTCATTCACAAAGGTCTTGTGTACTGAAAAGTAGGTTCTTTGAAAAGATAGTAGGTAGTCACCTGAGTATTTTGTATCACAGTTCCAAGTACACAAAGTGACTTAATTACAGTTACACAGCAGTCTGGCATTTCCTTCCTTGAGTGCAAGGCTTAAAACATGAATATTTCTATGTTTATCTTCCATCATACCATTATGGTATTGTTGCTAGACATTGTACAAACAATATGTGGAGTGTGGCCTGAAGAATCCAGTACTGAGGGCTGAAAGGAGAACCATGAAGAATAGAAGCAGAATAATCAAAATAGGAAGAATAACAATTGTTAAATTCCTGGTCGTGTTTGGGGTTTTGTAAAAACCTTTCTGTGCTCTTTGATCCTCACTGTTTTCTGCCCAGCCTTCCATGCGTTTTCTCTGCACAGTTGCTCTAATGACTTTTCTTTAAATGACAGGAACCTACATCTTTCTGTATCATGCACTGTCATTCCACATTGGTTTTATCTATTTATTGTCAGCCAAAAGGCCAGCTTGTTTGAAACTGATAATTTTCTGCTGGTAATAGTTGTTTTGTGACGTGTCTTATGCCATTGCTTTCTTAGCTTAGAAATACACATTCAGTGTCCTTTCAAACTGTTATTTTCTGCTTCCAGGGGTAATTAATTTCCACGCTGAAATGAATGTTTCAAATGCAGGTGTGTGGGATGAGGCAGTAGTTCTGTGCTGCTTGACACTCCTTAATCTTCAAACAGGCTTAAATGTTCTCCTCCCTTTATAGCTGCTTCCAATCCTTCCTTCTTTTTTAAAGCTGTTTTCAGCTGTGAGCTAATGAGTAAGACTAATGCAGTGATGAATTTTTGGATGCTTAGAATTTGAAATATCCTGTTTGACACAACATTAGACAAGTGGTCATGTTAATAAATCTTGATTTTTTAATTGGCCTAAGTGTTCTTTTTTTGTGTTTTTTTGTTTGTTTTTTGTGTGTGTAGTGGTGTTTGGTGGGGGTTTTTTGGTTTGGTTTTATTTGTAAAATCTGATTTAACTGTGTATCACCTTTTAAGGCCCTCCAAGGTAGAAGAAGTTATTGTTTGGATACTTAAAGCAAATTAACTCCATTTTTTCCAATATGCTGTCTAGACTACAAACCAGAAAGCTGCAATATGTGATTTTTACAAGTAGTTGTGTTACAAACCAATATTAAATCTCTACAAAACAATGTTAAATGTAACTGAGTTTAAGCCTGGGAAGGACAATCTTCAGTCACTAGTGGGAGTGATCTTCTGCCGCTCTGTATTTAAGTCAGCTGCTACTACCTTTAAAAATAAGGCCTGGCTATTCTAGCTTAAACTAGAAAATGTAGTAGTAGTGCCACAGAGAGTATGAATTCTGACAAATGGGAAGAAACTGGCACAGATGCTGCTCTATGTGATACATGGCAGGAAGGCAGCTTGATAGGCACTGGGCTGTCATTTCTTACAGAATTTGCTGATACCTAAAAAATTTCTGTTATCTTGCTCCTGGATGTTTGGATAAGATCTCCCTTGTTATTTAAGTTTTCTTCATTCTTTAAATGGCTTCTGTAATCTTTTAAATAGGTGGTGGAGGGGAGTATGAGGAATTTTTTAGCAGCTTTTCTGTCAAAAAAAGACACTTGTGGTTTATAATAGAATCATAGTCCATTCATACTCGCATGTCAACGTTTTGAGTCATCACTTAAAGCATAAACCATATTTTCTATATTATATATGATCATGTTTCTGCAAAATAAGCAGAACAGTTAGCTTTTATAAGCTTTTTTTTATTTGAAAGTACTAGTGTGTTTTTTTTTTTTAGCTTTCTGATGAATGTATAGTGAAAGAGAAGAGAGGAGATTAAGAATGGGGCTGTTTGACGAATGAAACTGCATCTTGCTAGAAAGTTAATGTGAAACTGGCAGGAGACAGTGGTGCTGAGTTCATGTTAAAGCAGATCTGACTGTTGGTAGTGGCAGGTGCTGTTGCCATATTTCTAGTTATCTGTTTTCCAAAACTATTAGAAAATTGTAGATGTATTGCTTCTTGTCTATGTTACGTTGCTGTTGCCCTCTAACAGTGGCATTACTCCTCAAACAGTGTTTCAGTCTGTAAAATGCTGAGTGACTAATAATCCTTGTGGAGAGCTAGGAGCTGTCGCAACTTTATATTTGGAAACTGGGACACAGAAATGGTGACATGCTGGAGCTATACCGGAAACCTTTGGCAGTGACAGAGACTACTAGTCACGGTTGTAATTCAAGACTAATCCTTTCCGATGGGCACATAACACATCACTCCGAACCAAATTTGACTTATTGTTCCTATGTCAAGTCTTTCACATTTGCTTCTTGGGAGTTTTTTTTTTATTTTTTTAAGCCACCTAAAAAGTGAAAAACTGTAATGACCGAGGGAAATGTGGGTTCAGCTTTGGGGATTTCTCAGACACTTTGGGATGTAGCTTAATACCTCTTGATGAAGGGAAAGCATTATATGTTCACAAAGTGAAGCAAAGTTAGAGAAGTAGGTACGACAGTAGAAGGAATATGAGAAGTAGAAAGCTCTTACATTTACAGAACAATGCTTGGGAACATTTTTTAATTTTAAAATACTAGTTAAACTCTGCTTGCTGTGTAAAATAAAATGTAATGTGGTCTTTACCTTCTTGGTAAGAAATGGGTAAAAGTAGAACAACAGTTATGAGCTGATTTCTTAAAAATTAGTTTTTAAAATCAGCTTATGGAAATGATGAAGCTTAGTTTCAATGTCCGATACGTTTTTTTTCAGATTAAATACTTTTTTGTCATAGAATTGTTGCTCTTGATTGCTAAGCCAAGAAGGAAAGTAGGTTTGTATTTATACTGCTGAGTGGGAAGCTTTAAAAAACCCCAAGCTCCTCCTTTTCCTTGAACAAAATGCTTCAACTGCACTCCAAATATCACAGCTCACGTGCCTCTGCTTGTTTAGTTTCCAGTTGTTCCAGTTTGCCTGTTGGATTCAGCAGAGTTGTAGCTTTTAGAAGGAGGTGCTTTTTAAAGTTACTCAGAGGGAACTTTCTGCTCCCTTGTTGCAAAAAGCCTCCCCTCTTTGTGTAGATGCGAAGTGTCACTCACTCAACAGGGAGGTGAAGTAGATCCGGTGTTACTGTGAGCCAGGGTTTGGTTCATGTTTGTCCAAGTTCTTCCGCAACCTTTCACACTCTGCTGAAGCAAACAGCTCTCCTACAAACTTTACTCTTCTGACCATAGTACCCAAGAGAAACAAATACAAGAGTGTGACACCTCAGCCTTTTTTCTTTTCCAAATTTAGTGGGCAAGTTACTTGCCCTGTAGGTGAAATGATAGGTGGTGTATCCCTAAAATTATCTGTATATTGAACTGCTTTGATTAGCACAATTAGGTTTTTTTTTACTGAAGTGTTTTGGGCTAGACAAAACATTAGTCCTTTCGTTAATGAAGGTCACTGCTTGTTTATTATCCAGAACAGTTCAAGTAGTTAAAAGGGGTAACTGTGTAGACATGTTTTGAAATGACTGGAGTCTGGAATATTGAAACTCATTTGTATCAGCTTTTGAATTATTTTTAATATTACAAAGGGGTTTTTTTTTGCACAGACTTTTCACTGGAACTTAATAAATTTAATATATCTTACATTTGCAATCCTACTCATCTTCACTTTTCCTAGTTGAATTACTGACATATTCTAATTTTCCTGCTGTGTTAAAGTACCTATTTTTATCTTGAGTACTGAACTCTTGTTTCTCTGAAGATGACAGTACCTTTTGAAGAGCTCTCTAGTCTAATGCACATAACTCTGCCAGTCCACTTTATGCTGATCTTTTCTCATTCTCATCTTCATGATACTCCATTTTATAATTTGAATAAACTGCATGAAGAGCTTATTCATAGTTCTTAGTCCTTGTGATACTTTAAAAAACCCCACCAAGATCTAAATGTTCTTCCACAATTAAATCAATCCAGTAATAACTATACAATTCCATTAAAACAGTATTTGTGTCCTTCTGCGTATTTCATTGCTACAGCTTACTTTAAGGGACATGATGTCTTTTTTTTCCTCTCAGATTTTGGAAATCATTGCTCATTCTTAGAACTGGAAAATATATTTAGATGAGAAATAAGCTTCACTAACAACCTTGATGTATTTGTTAAATGGGGGAAAAAAAACAACCCTGAAAATTAAAAAAAAAAAGGCAGCTTTCTGTCTGACACTTCTTTTACATATGGACCTAATGAGTGATATTTCATGGCAGAAATAAGGCTATTGCGGGGACCCCCAGCAGTAACTGGAGAGTGTAGAGAAAAGCATTCTAAGCAGATTTACTGTGATGATCTGGAAAGAGCTGTTGCCCACACTTCTAAATAACAGCAACAGTGAAATGAGCTGTAATATTAACTTAATTGTGCCATTGTTTATCAAAACTGATACAATTTCATTTTGTAAAACAGTCTGATTCCAGTGCAAAATTGAACTCGTTACGTGGAAAGTTCATCAGAATTAGCACATGTAGGAAGGGGAAATCTGGGACTAAATTTTCATGGTGTTTTGGGCAAAGGGGATTAGTGTGGGGTTTGGTTGGGGTGTTATTGTTGTTTGGGGGTTTGTTGGTTGATTGGGTTTTTGTTTGTTTCTTTTTTAGTATGGACTACCGCATGTTGAAGTGGTGTTCTTCTTTCTGTGTTTGCAGGAGCTATCATCCTACCAGAGAACAAGGTGTTTGAGTTACAGGGAACATAAGATTCTTTTCTTCCTCATTCTTCGTGGGCTTACACTTAGTAAATTTTTATAAAGTGCAGAATTTGTGAAACTTAAAGGATGCACATTAAGATCTTCCCAGGCAAGAGTTAGCTGTCTGGTCCAAATATGCATGTATTTTCAGAATAATAGGTATCCCTGGGTTTCTTAAATATCTGACCAAGTCCTTGTTTTAATGGCTTGTATAGACTTGCAGGAAAAAAACTGGTGTGGTACTGTTAATATGTGGAAGAGGGGCTGACGGTTTTGCCTTTTCCCATGACTTCTAGATACCCTGACAAGTGCAGATTTAGAGAGGCTCTTGAAGCCATTTTTAGATTCAAAGGAGAGCAGGGAAGATAGAGGGTAGCTGTTACATGCTTCAACTGGAATTGTAAACTTAATTTTAAAAGACACTGTCCGAACAAATGACTTGTGGAGTATTAAAACAAATAAATGCAGAGCTTCTTTGATTCGTCACAGCAGTATTGTTACTACACAAGGAATCCTCCATCTGAACTTTCTGTTTTCATTCCCTCTGGAATGGGGGTGGGAGAGAACTGTTTCTGCAGCTCAGTTATTTTGAATTTTAAAGGCATAATTGTCTTAAGTGTGAAGTTTAAAATAAAAAAATTACAGGTATTTTTCCTCATTCCAGCACTTGTCAGCCTATTGAATTTTCCTGTCTATTTTAATCTATGCAAGATAGATCCCTGCTGGAGGTAGTGGTTAAAGTGAAACTGAGTTTCAGTGCAGGTTTTTTTTCTGTTCTGAGTTTTAATGTCATGTCACATACATAGTACTTTCTGTTTCATGAAGACTCATCAATAGCTTTCTCTCCTTCTACTTCAGGCTTTATGTCTATTATCCTTTCTTCAGCAGGAGTGTCTTTACAGTAGTGACATGTATTTGAAAAAGCACAGTCATTGTAGCTGTTTACCTTCATAGCTGGTTTTAGTGCTTGTTGTCTTTTATAAAGACATTTTTGATACTGATGTAGTGGTTCTAATAGTTGTTAATTGCACATTCTCCTGTGTGTGTGTATGGGAAAACTATTAAAGGTTTTTGCTAGACGTGAAGTGAAAAAATTACTGTTCATTGGTGTTTCTTTTCTGAATGGTATTTCTTTTGTTTTTTTTTTCGTAAAGGAACTTAGTGACCTAGCCCGTGATCCTCCAGCACAATGTTCAGCAGGTCCCGTTGGAGATGACAGTAAGTAACTCTCAGCTTTATGTTTTGCTCTGCTAACTCAAAGCATATCATGCATAGATAATAATGCGAAGTTTTTCTTTTGTAGTGTTTCATTGGCAAGCCACAATTATGGGACCTGTAAGTATTCTAATTCTTGTGATGTAATTACTAAGTGAGTAGTTCTTATTGAGAAGAAAACTGAGGGGGTTTTGATTTACTTTTTTTTTTTAACTCCCCTTATCTGACTTTAGTTCTAGAGGTGCTCCTTACAGCAACAGAAAATGAAGGAGAGATAAAAATCAATTATTTTCTTGATGCTTTGTTTTATGGGGGCATGTATTTCATTTCAGCTGAGGTGATCTCTAGAGTAATGTTAGATATTATCACTTAATACCTAGAAACTTTGTTTGCATTTATCTTTTCCCAAAGTTTGAATCTAGTATGGGCTTTGTACTAGGAGGAGCTGGTCCTAATGTCAGGAATTAATTGGAGTGGTTTTGTGTTGATCTTAAAGTAGGGAATCCTTATTTGGTCTGTTGTCATAGGCTGAGATCATGAATACTTGAATGAAGAGAAGTGGGGAAAAATCACTTTGTGAGGTTTTAGTTATGACTGGAGGAAAAAAGTCTTATGTTAAATGTTCAGTAAGCATCTGAAAGTTGCATGTGACTTTTTTCCTCATTAAGAAAGGAAAATGTTTGCCTTTAATGAAAACAACCTGGAAACACTTGACATCGGGAGTTCCCATGGTTTGTTATCTGTGTTGGAAAAAAACCAAAACCTTGTGTAACTTGTAAAGACAAATAGTGGATTCCAGTAGACCTGCAGCCACAGTGTGATGCTTCTGGTGAGGCTGCAAAGCAGGAGTTAAATATCAGTGATGCTGAATGGCCCTGACTTTATGTATAGCTACAAGAGTGTTACTAGGAGATCGCAATGGAAAATGCACTAATTAGAGGTTCACCTGCATGGAAGAATGTCTCTTCATCCCAAAGTACGTGGTCCTCATTGATTGTAACTAGGTACCTCAAAAAGATAAAATTATTCAATAGTTCTATTCATGCTTAAATGGCAAGGAGTGCCTTGCACCTGAGGATGATGAATCTATGGCTGGTATCTGGATCGTCATGAGGTATTAAATGTTGGTTGAATTGAAATTGAGATTATTATTTTTAGTTTCCTGTTCTGGTTTAATAATGTACAGCTCCTTTTTTCCCCATGTGGTTTTTGTGGTTGTCAGAAGGTCTGTGTTCCTGTTTCCAGATTGGGTGGTATCCTCACAGAAATGTGGTAGTTGTTTTGGTGCTCCTGTGGTGTTGCCATTAATAACAGACAAGGATTGTAGAACCATTTCTGGTCTTCCACCTCTGCAACTGGATACTATACAAGCTGTGATTTTCTTAGATAGGTGTAAGAGAGCTTGTATTGGCTTAACACATTCTCCAAGGAGTTTCTTTATTTGTTAAAATGCATTCCCTGAATATGTGCAGTAAAAGGATAGTTTTTTTGGCTCCTTGAGGCTTTGTGTGGTATCTGTTGACCACATACAAGAGATTGTATCTTGATCACTAGGTTTTCATCAGAGATTGGATAAGGGTATAACCTACATGCTGGCAGGTTTGAATCCCTTGTCTTGTGTTGCAGATTTTCATTTTCTGGTGTTTAACTAAGTAAGATGCAGTTATTCCCTTATATTGGTGAAATGTTTTTGTAATTAATATGAGAATTCAATTTACCAGTAATGCAGAAGTGTACTGTGTATGTCTCAAGTTCATTTTCCCTAGCCCTGAATCCAGAATTAAAAGTGTAGTAGTCTTCAGGTTAAACAATGAAATTGTGACCTCTATTTCAAAAATTTAGTTGTAGTTTCAAATAAAAACTTTCTGCTTCCTTCTTCTTGTATATCTAGTAATATGCAGTCCCTATTTAGTTGCTCCATTTTTATTCTGCTATCATCTTTTTTACTTCCACTTGTTCTTTTCCTGTTAATAGTTGACACCTGAATAAGTTATCTCCATAATTGTTTCCTTGGACCAAGGAAATGTAAAGTACCCTTCCATACTAAATTACAGTGTATTTCTAATACATAAAGGGAGGAAGAATTCACTCAAATCTTGATTATTTCTTTGTCTGTTTGGTCATATTGGTAGGGCGGTGAGGTTTTTTGTTGGGGTCTTTTTTTCTCAAGGAACAAGAAGTTAGCTGTGTATTCATAGGTTTTCCGAAGGGCTGACCAATGCCTAAGCTAAGGGCTGAACTTAAGAGGAAATGGGAGTTCATGGCCACTCTAAACCTGGGTGGTCATAAAAAATAAGCTCTGAACACAGAACTGGAGGGTTTTGAATAAGATTATAACATTATTTTTTGGAGCTGTCTCAGAAGTATTTGAATGCTTTTGCCAAGTAAACCTGAGTGGACTGTCAGAGAAGTTGTTCTTTATGAAGCTTTACCTTGGAGACATCCACATGGAAAGTGACGTGGATGTGTTCTGTATCACCTCAGGAAGTATGATTTGAATTTTAATTGTATCTCTCTTGTATTGGTGGATTAGACATTTCAGTTCTTTAAACAAATTTCCTCTCCTTTTATTTATTTAAAAGCAAGATCTTCAGTGATATTTATTCCTAAAGATGGTAATAGGAGAATTATTTGTTTGCTTTGACAGAACGACAGTCCATATCAGGGTGGTGTATTCTTCTTGACAATTCACTTTCCTACAGACTACCCATTCAAACCACCTAAGGTAGGTATTGCCTTCTCATTTGTGAAATTAGTGCTTTTTAAAGAACCAACTGCAGGACAGAAATTGTCAGCCTCTGTATTGTAATACTGTCAAGTTCTCACTTCTTTTCACACGTTCTTGTGGTATATTAGATGGTTGGGTCCCATTCTGTCTGCCACAGGAGTGCATATACTTTATGAACGAATCTGTGTGTGTGAATTCTGGATGTCTTGGAATGATATTTGTGTTTATTTTCGGTTTTCTTAATTGATAGGAAAACTCATTAGCTTTGTGTTACTATAATAGAATTCTTTCTGAGGAGACTGTCAAGTATTAGTGTAGCTTTTTGGATTGGTCTAATCCCTACCTCTGGGGGTAGGGATTAACTTGCTGAGTGCCTAAAATCAGTGAAGAGGTTATCTGTTAGAATTTGACAGTAATGGCAAAATACACTTTTTTTGGTAGCTTTATCAGCCACTAGTTTTGTCTTCCAATTTTCAGTCAGTATGGAAGTGCACCTTTGGAATGACGGCAATATTTGAAGTTGCTTAGCTCTGTGACAGGAGTGTTACTGTGGTTCAGGCATTTCTGTTGATTGTCTTCATTGTGCAGGCAGCTGTGATTAAAACACAGCCTCATATTTGCCCTCTCTCTGTTTGAAACAATGCCTGGTAACAGGAGACTGAGATTTCGGCTTGGATGCATTTCCCCGATTTTGATGCAGTTTAACTGCTTAATCTTTTTCTTTTGGAGTAAACTGAATTGACTAAAAACTTGACTGAGAACAAGGGATGCAGTCATTCTCATCATAGATCAAAACACACTCTTTGTCTTGTTTTTGTTGCAGGTTGCATTTACAACAAGAATCTATCATCCAAATATTAACAGTAATGGCAGCATTTGTCTTGATATTCTCAGATCACAGTGGTCTCCTGCTTTAACTATTTCTAAAGGTAACTCATGAAGCAAAAACGTTTCCAACTTGTGTTGAATACTATGCTTTTAGCTTTGATTGTCTTGTGTTCTTGCACATCTCTTTGATTTCCCTTACTCATTCAAGCCTGTGTTTTGCCGGTTTGATAATGATGCCTTACTGCATTTTTAATGGATATTTTTTCTAACACCTTCTGCTACGTGGTTGTTTAAGGCCTTGTCTGGCCACTTGCTTCAGTATGCTTAGCAGAGTTTGCTAGTGTGTTCCCAGAGGAATCTACCAGCATTTGGATTGAAATGGACCTGTGGTGGTGTATTCCAGCTAAGGCTGAGAAACTGCTTGTTTGTAGCTGTGTAGGTACAAACATGCATACTATATTAAAGATGAATTTAAAGTCAGTTTTTAATAATGAAATTTGCATATTTTTTGAGTCTGTCTAGAATTACATGCTGAGTTATATTGGCGTATCTGTGGTAGATGAATAAAACTGTTATTGATATATGTTGCTTTTGCCACTGTGCACTGGCATTGTGTTACATTACTTCAAGAACTAAGCTTACTGATCCTACTTCAGGATAAATTGATGTTGTGTTGCAATAGAAGATTTTTAGCTCTCCTCATTTTACTCTGGTAAATAACAGATAATTCTCAAATATTTTCAGGATGATCAGATTGTTCTGCTCAAAGCCACTAGTCTCTATGGCTTCAAAAGATCCATCAAAGTGCCCTTTTGTCTATAGAACTTGTAATTCCTGTCTGTCCAGGGAGTCAGTTTGTGATTTGAATGTGGACTCCCTACATTTTAATGCCTCACTATTTTCCTCTAAAGCTGCTGTGAGAGTAGAAGAGAAAGTCTTCATAGTTGCCTGCAGCAGTGTTACTTGGTTTTTTTACAACATACGTGTAGTTTTATCGGTGCAGACCAGGATATTGCCTGATTGAAATGTTACCTTACATACGACAGATAATAAAGAAGTCAGTCTAATGTAGAAACAAAGAAATTAAATTATAAGATTGTATAGTTTTAGTGATGAAAACCATGGATATGCTGATCATCAGAGTTCATAATGTGCTTTTGTTGGCTACTGTGTTACATCATAGTGCAGGGGACAATGGTGCTGTTTTTGTGTGCTTACTGACAGCTATAAGTATTGGGAAATAGGAAACAAATAGTTCTTACAAACTTTTCATTTATTCTAGGCTTTTTACTTAGAATGAGCTGCAAATTTTTATTTGGCTGTTTATCAGAAAAATACTTTTTAAATTCTCCTCTGTGCCGACATTGTGCTCATGTGAAGATCTGTGTTTCATTGTTTGAGATTGTCGCTCCTGCTTTGCTATTGAGAATGTTTTTTTTTTTTTTACAGTTCTCTTATCCATTTGTTCACTGTTATGTGATCCAAATCCAGATGACCCACTAGTGCCAGAGATTGCACGTATCTATAAAACAGACAGAGACAAGTAAGTAGAGAATTGCACAAGACTAGTACTTTAACAGACTTTGTAAGAGTGCATTGTCAGACAGCAGTTGTGTTCAGTGAGCCTTTTGTGAAAATCTGAGATGGAGACGATTTGTGTGTGAGAGAAGTGACTATTCTTGGTAGTGCATAATTTTAAAAACAAAGTTGTTGGGCATCTTTGAAGTTGTGGGTGAAGGAGGCTATCTTTTTCTCAAGTGTGGAAGTATTTTACAGTATGTATTGCCCATTTTTGCTTACCAAGCATAAACAGCGTATAGTTAGATCCTGATAATGAAGAAAAGATAACTTTGTTGTTTTGGTGCTTTCATTTGGAAGCAGCTTGGCGTATAATTTTGGTGCTCCCCTTGAAAACAGGTTGCAGAGCTATTTTTTCTATCTGTTGCAACAACTTTATTTTCCTCAGGTCCTTTTTAACATTTTGCACAGATATGATTATATGAAGTAGACTTTGTTTTTTCACATATATATTAATGCTAAATACATTTGTCCAATTAGGTACAATAGGTTAGCAAGAGAGTGGACAGAGAAATACGCTATGCTGTAGGGTAAGAATATCTGCACATTATGGTGCATTTAACAAAATGGAAATTTGTCAGCACTTGGGTGCTGCATGCTCTAAGCACTGGATTAACTAACAGATAATGGATGCACCAGTTACTGAACCTGGAAATTTAACAGCTTGATCTGTGGTTAGTGTGTAATATATTGGCTAGTCACTGTTTCTCACTACTGCTCTTGCATGGCCCCAAAAGAAAAGTTAGTATGAAATAATTACTGAGTTCTGAGCCAGCTTGTGAATTTGTTCCGGTAAGTATTTACCCAGATTTTGTCAGAATTTGGTTCAAAGTGATGCCCTGTAGTGAGACCTCATGCATAGGCACAGGTGAATGGAGCCAATCCAAATTTCCACTTTTTTTTTATTTGGCGGTGTCTGTCTTCTACTTATAAAGAGGAAAATATAGTGGGATTGTGTTCTGCCTGTATAGTTGAAAATTAACTTCTTACTGACAAGCATGGAGTTAAGTGTAAACTAATTGTCAGTTCAGTTCCTGTGGAAGTAGTGTACTCTAAATAGTCTTCTAATGTTCTTTAAAAAACTGGTTTAAGCAGTGTATTCACATGGAAAGAGAGTAATAAGTGTGATGAAATGTTTAGGTTTTTTTCTTTAAAACGGGAAATTTGATGTTCTGTATCCAATGATATTATTAACCAAATAATCTGTACTTATGGCATGTGATACACTGCAATCTTTACCTAAGAGCAATATTTAAGCAAAATACTCCTCTTCCATCTCCTATTCCAAGTAGTCTTTATTCTTTCCCTTTCAGTCATTTTCTCACAACCGACTTCGGGCAAATTTGCTTGTCTTGAATTTCAAGTTTTTCCTATAAGTTAGAGAATATCCTAATTTATCCGAGGAGGGCATTGTTCAATTTTTTCAGTTGAGGTATATCTTTCAGTACAGAAAGAGACCTCTTGTAGTGTAAAGAGAATAGGGAGATCAGGATAAAGTTATACTTAATCATAAACTGTTTAGGATATTGTCATTTTCATGCTAACATTAATTATTTTCATTTGCAGGTACAACAGAATATCTCGGGAATGGACTCAGAAGTATGCCATGTGATGCTACCTTAAAGTCAGAATAACCTGCATTATAGCTGGAATAAACTTTAAATTACTGTTCCTTTTTTGATTTTCTTATCCGGCTGCTCCCCTATCAGACCTCATCTTTTTTATTTTTTTGTTTACCTCCTTCCATTCATGCACATGCTCATCTGAGAAGACTTTAGTTCTTCCAGCTTTGGACAATAACTGCTTTTAGAATCTGTAAAGTAGTTACACAAGAACAATTGCCCAAGATTCAGAATTTTTTTTAATGGAGCATGTGTATTATGTGGCCAATGTCTTCATTCTAACTTGGTTATGAGATTAAAAACAAACAAACATTCCTCACTGCTCTAACAGATACTGAAGATATCACCTGAAGGGGGGAGGGGAGATGGATGTTGAGTTTTCTCCCATCAAAGAAGTAACATTGCTGTAGCAACATCCATCTTGTTCCAAACCTTCCAGTGTTAGAGAACTGAGGTTTTATTATTTACTTTTGCTCATAACTGATGTGTCTGGAGAATTGGTACTGAATCTATAGCATCAGCAGAACAGAAAATGTGATGTATCTTATGCATGTCAATAAAGGAATGACCAGTTCTTGTTTTACAGAGAATGGAAATTGGAAGTCAAACATCCCTTGTATTCCAAAATAGGGTTTAAGAACATTTTTTGTAATTCATTTAAATTTTGTTAGGAGGCTTGGAGCTATTAGTTAATCTGTCTTCCAAAACACTGTTTAATATAGCACTGAATAAATGATGCAAGTTGTCAATGGATGAGTGATCAACTAATAGCTCTACTAGTAATTGATTTATTTTCTTCAATAAAGTTGCATAAACCAATGAGTTAGCTGCCTGGATTAATCAATATGGGAAACAAAATCTTTTGTAAAAGCAAAGCTGGTTTTTGTATATACTGTTGGCATTTGCCTCATTGTTTAACATCAAATAATGATGTAAAGTTCAATAGAGTGACTCTTTTGCCATTTTCAGTTATAATGCTCAGTCTGTTGCAGGTTGACACATTGCTCGGCCTGATGTATGCAGAATTAATAAGCTAACATAGTAGTGTAGCCGTAGTAGTGTGCTACACTTGGTGCTGGGAGCCCAGCGTTCAAGGATGGACTTGGGACCCAGCAGATCTGAAGTGGTGTATTGTGGAGATACTTCCTGATGCACCTGTGTTTGCTGACTGAGAACCTTTTTCTTCACCTTGTACACTTGACAACTGAAAGATCTTAATGTGGGAGTAATGATGAGGCAAAAAAATTATAAAATAAAGTACTGTTTTGATGTGGGAATTGTCATGAGGCTGTGTTGAAGTGACTTTACTATGTGGGATGTTCGTTACCATTGAAAAGGACTTGTTCAGCCATGCTGCCATTTACGTTGATGACTATTTTAATGCAACAGACACTTTCTTCATGTCAGGTGACTAAACGTGAATAAAGACTCATTGCTATTGGATTTTTGTTCTACAAGAAACATTGTCTTGTGCCATTAGTTTATCTTTGCAGCAACAAGGGCATTATTAAACACCCGACTCTTCTCTTTCCGGCCCTCTTCTTTCATATTTTAACTTGTTTAATTTTTTTGGTCTCCATTCTTAACATCCATAGCTTCATTTTCTCTAGTCTTGTACTATCACTTTATTGTGCATCTGTGACTTCTCACTGGCACCACTTTTGCACTGCTTATAGTTATGTACATTCTGATTCCTTGTCCCCACATGGATGTGGAAAGCTAGATGTAAAATAAATGTTAAACCTTAATTTTTATAAAAATTTGAATATGTAGTTTGGACATGGTTTGTTCTGGTTCTAAACTATGAAAGTGAACTTATTTTCAAGTCTAGTTGGCTTGAAATGTAGAAACCTGAACTTTCTTTAGCAGCAGAGGCCTCACTGAAGACATTCTGAAATTTGTTTATGAAGTTGCAGTTCATGCAGTATTTTTGCTAACCAGAGATTTTTGTTTTACACCATATTGCTGGAAAATTGGAATGCAGCTGCCAGTAACATTATGACTGAGGTAAAAGTTTGTTTCTAAGCTTACAAATGTGCTGCTCTTTTTTATTTATTTATTTACTCTATAACTGTGTTAATTTGATGTTTATTACTTTGTCTTGTAGTCATAGCCCCTGAAATCACTTACAGGATCGACAAGGTGTTTTGTGAGATGTGAGGCACTAGGCTTTATAAAACACAAGAAGTGTGGATGATGGAGGGTCAGGGAAGGAGAAGATAGTAAAATATTACATGGAAGATGGAAATCTTGTTTGGACCACTATGTGTTTGGTTTTTTGCATCTGTTGTTGTCCCTCTGATAATTTTCTGTAATTAAAATCTGAATATATTTTGATGAAAAGAGGTTGAATTGTAGATGTTACATATGCATGCTGAAGGTCATGCTGAGATTTAAAATCTTACCTCTGTGAAGTGGGAAGTGACAGGTGTTTTGTCCTTGGAGCAGTCTCAGTAGTGTCTCATGCAGGCTTCCTGCAGAAGTTATATTTGGGCTTGCTGTTCAAGCGGGTGGCAAGGAGAGGAGCTGGTAAACAGGAGCTAATAAGGAGGTGATGAAGAATTCTAAGACTTTAACCAAACAAAAAGCTTCATTAGTGATTACTTTAATGAGTAATCTATTTAGCAAAACCACAGTCTCCAAAGTACGGAGTGGATATTGATTACTGTAGAACATACAGAAGGGGAAAAACTTTCCCTTTGAACTTTTACATGAAAGCTGAAGGTTTCAGAAAAGTGAGTTGTCTTGACCTGCTCTGGTAAAGGTTTATTTCAGGATGATAAATACCATAATAGCTTCAGAACACAGGGGTCAGCTCCATCCTAAAGACTGATTAAACAACATCCATCTCTCTCCTCTCCCCTCCCCCCCCCTTTTTTTTTTAAAGGCTTTTATATGAGAGTATTTATAGAAAACAAAGTGTCAAGCCAAGCCACTTAGATTCAACAGACATGAAACAAGGAAAGGAATTCCAATGTTCTTTCTGGAATAATTTTTTAAAAGATTTGCTGTGTTTAATAGGGTTTGAATTTAACAACATTATCACAGCTGATTCAAATTTCACTTGAAAAACTTTGAGTGGTTTTAAGTACAAAAGAAGAGTTCAGGATGCAGGAAGAACTGATTTGTAGTATTGGTTAGGGATTTTTTTTCTTTCCCTATCTTCTGATGCACACGTCATCTGTGTTGGTTGAAAAAAAAACGTATAGAAACATTCTACTCATTTGCACTGTGCCATAGCTTTCATATAAAGATGACAAATGCGAACTTTTTCTGAGAAGTCTGGCTTTAAGCAGCGCACAACAGCAAGCTTTGATTTGCCATGGGAGGCATGGAACTATAGTCTGGCAAATGATGAAAAAAAGTAGGTAGGTGCAGAGACATACAATACTGGTCCTGTTAGATCAGATGGTTGCTTACGTGAAAAGGAGTTTGCATTACTTAACAGATAACTTGAGGATTAAAATGTTCACAGAAATGTTCTAAATAACTTTTTTTATTTTATTCTTCTCTGCAGCGCCCCCCACCCCCCTTCTCCCTAGTTGTTTTATTTAAAATCCTTCACTGCTATAAAAAGTAGTAACTGGCATTGTCATCTGAAGCAGATGCCACAGGTCCATCACGTGGCTCATAATTCACAAGAAATAATCGGTCCACAAGTCCTTAGTAAAACTTAAAGCATAGTTGGAACTCAGCTGAAGATTTCTTTCTGTGTTTATTGCTGTCCAAAAAAGTTTTAAAAGCAGTTGTTTTTCCTTGATTTTTGTGTAGTTTTTATGTGAAAATGAGGCTAAGACAACCAACTCTTTTAGTTAAATTAAACAAATTAGCACTTGAACAATGGGATGAGATAATCTGTGATCAACAAATGATCTTAATGTAGAAAGGTTATTTTACTAGAATATATTGATTCCCTCAAGCTGGGGGAAAAAAAAGGCTACTCGTGGGATTAATTGCTGTATGCTCTGATTTCTCGGTGTCATTGAATGTATAGTATTTTACCCCAGTGCCTTCAATATAAATATAAAATAGGTGTAAATTGAAGAACTCTTGGATTTAGATCCTGATAGGCAATTGTTGCATATTTAAAAATGTAGTTTCAATTATGGCTGAAATATTTCCAGTATATGGTTGAGGGCTTAATATATTTGCAACAGTACAGAGAAAGCATAGGAACATGGGAAACATAACTGGGTAAATACACGATGTAAAGATAAGCTGCCTGCATTACTGTGAACTGAAAATGTGTTGCTGTCAATTCATGCAGTCCAGTGTAAAACGAACTGGTTTCAAAATAATCTGGATTAAGATAGTTGATAAATTGTAATTTTAAGTGTCTAGGTTAGCCTGACAGAGAATAGCAGTTCAGAGTGCAGACAGACAAGCCCTTGCAGGTGTCTATAGAACAGTTCCTAAATCTGTGTTTGTGATTGTTGGGCTGGAGCGCGTAAACTGACTTAGCATTCTTAGTGAATGCAACAGTGAATTCTGCACTAACTTTGGTCTCCAGTGCATTTGAAAGCAAACACTCAAGTCTTTTGCAGGGGTAGCTGAAAGTTATCAGCTTATTTTTTTGTACTGCAAGAGTTTGTTTAATGTCAAGCTGTTGTGGGAGAAAGAGTTGAGTAGCTTCTGGGTACGCAGCAGTAACTGCTCTAACTATTTCTAGAACGGCTGTCCTGCCTCAGTAGGTTAGAAGAGGTGACAAGCATAATCTTTACAGTGATAGGTGCCCGAAGTGAAACAGTGAATTTGACCGGACAACTCTGTAAAGTAATACTTGGAAATTTCTCTGGGAAACAGCCTTGTTTGCCCAAAATAGTTTCGGGTTTGTTTTTTGAGGGGGTTTTTGGTTTGTTTTTTGAGGGGGTTTTTGGTTTGGTTTGGGTTTTTTTGTCTGCATTGGTAATGGTGAGATTTCAGTGTCTCCTTCAAACAGTGAAAGTTTTTAGTTTGGAACAGGAGAAACCATCAGCCATACAGTGTTGATCAGAAAATGTTTTTTTTTATCAGCATTTAATACTGATCTTTGATGTAGGGTTGTACCTGCACTCTGGAAGAAAAGGCTGCTCTCTTTAAAAGGCTGCTGGTGAGACTGGTTCCCCTTCAGGAGCTTCCAGCAGAAATACTCAAGATCTGTATTTAAGAATCCTAGGTTTTGCAAATCATCTAGGTAATTCTAACTTTTGCCTTCATTAATCTTCGTATTAACTCTGTCTTGTCCCATCGCAGATTTAATGTGTGCAGAGTAAGATCAGTTGCTTAGAAGATGGTGATACAACTTTGTTTCCGTGAGAGGAATACTAGCTGGGCAGCTGGCTTTGCTCCAGATGCTTTGGCATCTGTGGAGACAGAATTTGGAAATGCCTTTACCTTTATCTGGGATGGAAATTTTGACTCAAGTTTAGTCTAAGATATGGTGTCCTGTTTCATTAGAGGGAATGCATAAATTCAGCTGTTTCCTGTGTTTCGAAGAGCTGCCTAAGTGCTGATGTTCTTGTCTTAGAAAACATTGGTAGACACTGAATATGGTGATTTCATCTATGCTGAGGAAAAGAGAAGCCTGTGCTTGTTTATAATCAAGCCTCTTGGTTTTTTCCCCTCTAGCCAAATACCTCAGCACTTATCTCCCAGTCTTTGATGCAAGTCGAAAAAGAAACACTTCAGTCATGAGGCCTGGGGTTTTTTGTTTGGTTGGGTTTGTTTCAGTTTTGTTTTGTGGGGTGTTGGTTTTTTTGGGAATGTTCTGGAACAGAACTTTTCTACTCAACATGCAGCTCTGATCCTCTTGGTGTCTAAGTGAGGAACTGCAGTACAGAACTTAATGTGAGTCTATAACCCCTTCCTCCTGGCAAATTTTTGAAGGTAAACAGTGAAGATGTGTCATATCTTTGGCAAAGACCACTGCTGAGTGTGAAGCTGTTAATTATTTGGGGAAGGATACTCTTGCTAAAACAAGCTTTACAGGTTATTTGCCATGGTATTAATCCTGCTCTGACAGTGAATGGTGAAAACTTAATTCACAGATATTTTAGTAACTGAAGGATCTATTCAATATAAACATTATTTTATACTTTTTCCTATGCAAGGCTTGGAATGTTCTTACTGGAATAAGAGGTCCAAATCTCTTCATAAGGTACTAGATTTTGTGTTTGTACTCAAAAGATCATTGAGAAAAGGATCACCGTTAGTGATTGTAGGAGTTCTCAGGTAACAAACTGAGTGGAGAACAAAACAACTTCTGGAACATGGCACTGATTCCTTTATAGATTAGCACTGACTGGAGAATTTTAATTTAGTGTTTGGGACTGTGTGGTGTTCCACCTCTGCTTCTGTACAAAGTCCCTTAAAGTATTGCACCTCTTAAGTGTATCTGTCTGGTCTAAGCTCAGTAACAAGGTGTCAGAGGACAAATGCAGTTAATAAGTCTAAGCAGCATAAGAAGTAGAATTTTCTTGGGTAAATGATTTGTAACCCTCTGATTCTACTGATTGACTGTACTAACTGCTTTTAATGTTTTTACAGTTTGAGGTGTATTTCATGAGGATATCTCTTAAGTTATGTTTACATAGTGATACATGTTTCCTGAGGATCCATTCCAAATTCATTTAAAGCAGCACTTCAGTGTATCATCAGACCATTGCAAGCAATTGAATTATGGAGGAGGTAGGTAGATGGGTGCTACTTAGCTGGCTTTTTTCCTCTCCTGCTTGGTATGTGCTACACTTCACAATTAGAATTACTGTTTTGGTGCAAAGGATATGACTTTTCATAGCCTTAATTATTCACTTATAAACTGGGAAAGAAGTAAAAAAGCATTGTTTGGATTAACCATAAATTAGGAGAAAACTTAAGCTCTAAGAAAATGCAGGTAACACTGAAACATATTTTTGCACATAATATTCTTTCCAATAGTGATAAGATTGATACAGAAAAACATTCCAACTTTTCATAATGGAAACATGAAAACACAGGTTTGTGGAAAAACACTGACCAGTTACCTTAAGTTTTGGATGTAAAACCTTTTTTTTTTTTTTTTTGCATGTCTGATGTGGCATCTTACTGTCTACACATGCATTATGCTGTGCTTTATGGGGAGTGGGAGGGGAGAAAAAAAAGGAAGATGAAAAGAGAAGTTGCCATTTGTTGTTTATCTTAAGCTGGATCATCTCTAGTTCCCAGGACTGGAGACCTGATACAGAAAGAGGTTGTAATTGACCAATCAGCCCTACTAAGCTTGTTTTCCTTCCCACAGCCACCCTTCTGAGACCTGAACTCCCTTTTGCCATATACACCTGCCCTGCTAGATAGGTCTTCTCTTTGCTGCCTCCCCTGATCTGATGGGGAATGTCTTTCATGTAGCTTAGCTAGGCGGTGCTTGGGGACTCAGCACTTCCAATTTATGAGCCACTATTTAATACAGTTGGCTAGGGCAAGTAATGCCTCTTGAGGTGCAAAGTATGAAGGGGATGGGGTAAGAGAAAATATCTTTTTATCAATTGCTGCAGTCATTCTGTTTGGGAAGAGAGCTTGTAAAAATACTGAAAAATGGGTTAAGACACTTAAGTTTTTAGGTTAGATGTGTACAGGCAAAACAACTGCCATATATTAGAATTAGGAATTTAGAGTGCAGATATGCAGAGACAAAGAGTGAAGGGGAAGAACTCAATGTTTTAAGTTTCACTGAGTTTTTAAAGAGAAGTTACCATGAAGCATATACTGACATATACATCATGGATAATTTAGGGTGTGGACAGAGGAGAGGGCAGCCAGCAGTACCTTTTGAGCCTACTGTAGCAGACTGATAAGCTCTTCTAGAAGAGTTCTGCTAGGAGGAAGTAGCAGTAATCATAGTTGGTGGTTACAAGATTATGGGTCATTTACGGGAAGCTGGAAGGATAAACAGTGGATCAGCATCCTTGGTAATAAAAGCACAACAAAAGAGGTCTTGAAAAACCTCCAAGTTCAAATTGCAACCAAGATGTTCACTAGACAATGACTCTTTCCAGTCATGCAGAGGCTCTAAGCTGTCCACTGCTAACTGTCAAAGCAGGAGGTGGCAGAAGAAGCTTAGTTGTACTATTCTGTTCTCCAAAGTAAAACTTCATGTCTGAGACCAAGTATGGAGGACTCCCAAGAGAATATTGTGGAGAAATCGTTACTTGTCAACTTGCTAGGCCTATTGAAGTACTTCATTAGACTGAATTGCCTAAAGTTCTTTTAAAAGAGTTTTAAGAATCTTTTTGGTGTGATTGAAATTACTTAGGGCATAGTTCCAGGCCTTTAAAACTGTCAATATGACCACTGCGGATAAACTGTATTTAAAAAATGCTGAGAGAATCAACATAATAGAACGTTTATTGACAGAGAAGTACTCATGATGATTCTCCATCTTGAACTCTGTAAGTGCTTAATAACATTCTGGAGTCATGACAGCTTCCTGCGATGAAGAAACCCTTTTAACAAAGAGCCATACTGGGCGCTGGTTATTTTGCTAATATGTAAAAAGTGCCAAAAACTTGGGTGGCTGTTCACTCTTGAACTACTAATTAAAACTTTAAATGCCTTCAGAATATTGTGGCACTTCTGTGAAATGTTCTATAGACAGCAAAATGTATAATGAGTATTTTATACAAAGGTTTAATTATTTTTTTTCCCTTTCATTACATCTACAGCAGTTTAGACTAGCTGAAGATTTCTGCACTTGCTGAAACAATCTTGGAGGATTCCAGGCATTGATCCCTTGTGGGCCTTTCTTACAGGCTGTTGCCTTTATGCTAATCTACAGTCCTAGTGGTGAGAAAAAAGAGTTCTTCCATGGAATTGTGACACTTGTAGCAGTAATCAAAGATGTAGGCACTAATTTGAACTCCAGATTATTTGGATGCACTGGGCTGAGAATTTAGGTGTAAACAACATGAGTGTAAGCAGTATCTTAACATACACACTTCCTGAAGAGTTTGGGGCCCTCCTTTCAACAACAACTTGGCTGAAGAGACAAAAGTTCTTTTCAAATCCCTAAGGTTCTAATGTTTCTAGCCACAAAACTACTGCCTGCCTTCCCTTCTTCCAATGCAGATACCAGAATATTAAAATTTTGACTAGTACCAAAACAAGGAAATTGTAGTCAGTATGAGTGGACACCAGGAAATGGAATGAAGGTTTGTCAGGGAAGTTCACACTGGAAATTAGGAAAAGGTTTCTCACTGAGAGCGTGGTTGGCCACTGGAACAGGCTCCCCAGGGAAGTGGTTCACAACACCAAGCCTGCTGGAGTTCAAAGAGCATCTGGATGATACTCTTAGTCACACGGCTTAGGTTTATTTAGCCCTGCAAGGAGCAGGGTGTTGGGCTTTTGATGATCCTTATAGGTCCTTTTCAATTTGAGATAGTCTGTGATCCTTTTAGTACTCTTTGTATACTGCAGTAGTCTTTTTGTTGTAATGTGAATCAAGCACATAATGGCTTTTTTTTTGTTTGTGTTTTTTGATATTTTGTTTGTTCATTTTGTTTGGGGTTTTTTTGGTTGGGTGTTTTTCTTTTTTTTACAGATGTGTGTGTTTAAAGAAGAATTTTTAGTGCTGCTTATGTACGAAGTCATTTGGGGAAAAAAATAGAGCCCATATTAAAAAAATGTCTTTTTCATGAATGTGAATGAGTCAATTCCTGTAACTCTTACTCCTGAGACATTTGTACCAGTGTCGTGAGTGATGGTATGTAGCATCCTGGACCTCATGAGGATGTAGTTCCATTAAGTAAGAGGTTTGCACTGGAATCATTCAGACTGGACAAGTGAATACTTTTTCTTCTGTAGGCAGGTTCTTGGCTTATACTGTTGCATGAGTGGGGCTTGAGTCAATTCAGCGAGGACTTCATTGATTAAGAATTCTGGAAATTCTTACAGGTGATTAAATAATCATTAATCTTTCAAGAGGGGAAAAAAGTCTCTCCTAAGTAGCCACAGTTTTATTTTGAATGTTCCCTGGTGCTTGCATTTGAGTCACTTTTTCAGGAATGAAGGGACAGAGTTTGTCATAGTGCTGAAGCCAGGTTCATTATCCCCACTGAAGGTCTGAGAAACAGAGGTCCTAACCTGCCCCCAGGGTTTGTCTGGAGTAACTCGAGTTCGAAAAAGAAATGCAGCTCCCAGCTGTTTCAGGAACTCCAAATCCATTTACATTTACTCATCCAATTGATCAGCTATAAACCTTTGTTGACATTCTCTTAATAGTCACCTGCGCAGAAAACATTCACTAAAACAGTAGGCTGGATGTATGTTTCATATTTAGTTTGCTCTATGTGGTATGTCCTGCACTCAGCTGGTAAAGGGCCAAGTGCACAGGCTCATTGAAGCCTTTCAGACTTCCATCATGGGAGAAACCATGTGTTGCCTGTGATACCCATGTTTTGAGCAGTTTAATTTTAGGCACTTAGGGACAAGTCATACATTATATTGCGGTCATATATTGCAGACTGATGAATGTCTAGCTTTGGACCTTTAAGAAAAGCTAAGCAAGTTTTTCAGTGTGTCTGCATATGGACTACTGATATTCTATAAGTGCCGGAGAATTGGTTTTGGTTCTCGGTATGTTTTAAATAAGTCTTACTGAGAGTTGTTGGGAAGCTTGGACAGCACCATACCTAGTCATTGGGCAGTGACTGCTGCTCATGAAATGATGACAATGTTCAGTGTTATGTAATCTTATAAATAGATTAGGATTGTTTCAAAATTGTTTATAAAATGAAGATAATAAAAGCTGTGGAAATTCCACCTTCTAAAGAAACTGTCTTTAGAAATCTGGCCATGCTGGCTTTAAAGATCCTTAGGCTTTTTGTGTCTGTGCTGTAGAAGGTAGTGACCTGAAACCTAAATCCTGTGTTTTAAGCCCATCTCAAAGCAAGATGTTATGTAGAGATATGGAGTACAAGCTTTTGGCCCAGCATACCTGATGAAATGTAAGGTTATACTCAAAGTATCCCGTCTTTGTGCTTATGCAATTTAAAAATTATTATGTATATTTTGCCTTTTCCCTTCCATTACAGCATTTGCCTGCAGCATTAGCTTCCTTTTCACATACTTATTTTTAATTACTTGTGATTGCTAGTGTTGGGCAATTTTGTTTGCTAAGGAAATCCCCTTGCAATGACCTACAGACTTTACCGTAATTATGAAAGAAACTTTAGGCCTACCACTTAGATCGTCACTTTGTATTTTGCTCATGATAACCTAGTACAACATTCTCTTCTAGTGATGTGAATAGTGTCCTCATCTAAAAGCAATCTTTATTTCCTTATTTTATTTTTAACATCCTTTTGGATTAGATTCAAGATAAATACAGATAATGTCCTTTACAAATCCATAGCTGGAGAGCTCCCTGTGTGATACTGCCTTTACCCCAGCCCAGGGAGTAACTATTTTGCACAGCAGTTCTGTTCTGCAGAGGCAGTCAGGAAACAGAGGTCAGGTGTTGTGTCGTGGGGCTTTCATGGATGGATATGCTGTGCTGTCTGAAGGTATGCACAGTCAAATACCAGTCCAGTTTTACATGAGTACTTACCCAACATGTCTGCATTAATATTTCTGCAAATAGATGAAATTCCACAAGGCAGAAGATCCTTTAGTTGCTGTGCATCTACAGACAAAGGGTCTGTGGCAGTGGTGGTGGTATCCTCAGCAGTGCATAGTTACCAAAAGAGAGAGCACGCCCTGATGTGGACTGGTGTGAACACAAGTCCTGTTTTGCTTCAGAGGTGTTTACCTTCAGGAGAAGAATGGTACAGGGTGGACAGGTGGGGGCAGTAATATCTTGAAGTACTGCACCCAAATCTGCAAGAACCTGTTTCTTTAAAACCTTTGCATGAACTCTTTGAACATGAATTCGAAAGAGAAAACAGCAGCAGCCTGTTGTGATGACAGAGATTGCATAGCAATTGGAAATGAAAGACTTTTGAATTAATGTGGCAGAATTTGGGCAGCTTCAACGGAAGTACTCTGAATTTATACTAATAGAGGTAAAGGCATGGGTTTGCCTTCGACTTTTTGTCTTAGCTGATAAAGAATATCTGCTTGCAGTACTGTAAAGTAAGAATTGTAGTAAAAAAGCATACAACAGATCTTGCTATGTGTCTTTAAGATTTTAAAAAACAGAACCACAGTTTTTAAAACTCTCATATCTTTAAACAGCAAAGATGTCATTTGTTTAAAAATATGCTCAAACAAAAAACAAACCCTAAATCTGGGACATGAAAATGAGACATGATTTAACTTAATTATAAGCCTTGAACAAGGAAACAGCATGTTCTCAGAATACGTAATTACAGCATTGTTTTTAGGTTGAGGGTTTGTGTGTGTGTGTGTTGCTCCAGTCAGTTTTCAGCAGAAAGCATAAATGGCAAAGAAAACACGGAAGTACAGTAAACATCTTGAATAGCAGTTTCCTTCTTACTGGGAAACTATCACATGACTTACTGAGATTATTTAAAAAAAACCCCAGCTTGCAGTTGTTCTTTGGTAGCATTAAAACTTAATTCTCTATAAATCTGCTTCTTGAGAGATAATATCCTATCTCTCAAGCAGTACTAGTGTTTAAATGCTTTTAGTGCTGTATGAGTGAATTTGAGGAAAATACACAAAAATGTTTGCCCTGGAAACATTACTCATTGACACATGAAGGCAGAAACAGATCAAAGCTTTCTACTATTAATGTATACTAATGTTATAGTCTGCACTATTAAAGGTGACAAGATACTAATTTTGACAGAATTCTACAGGATGGAAGTCAGTTGGAGTAATTCAGTATTCAAGGATGATAGTCTTCTTTTTTTTTGCCAGTCTCGCTAAAAGATGGCTGGGAGTTGAACTGAAATGGGACCTGCATTTCAGTTAGTAAATATATTGAATGTGGATTACTCAGTCTTAAAAATACACACACAGTAACTGTCCTAACAGATAAATTTCTGCACAGACTTCTGCTGCTAAACAGTATGGATCCCCAACTATCCTGACACTGTTAGCAGAAATTTTTGAGAGGAAAAAAAAGACCAGCTACTTGTTTTTCTTTGGACCAGTATTTCTCAGAACTGTGCCCCTCCCTGTGCTCTCACAGGTGAAAAAAATCACCTGTGGTTATATTGTGTATTTTTTCTTCATATTGTAGATGAATGGAAGGACTGGTATTTTTATGTTGTATTGAAATGAAGGGTTGTCAGCTCAAAAGGATTTGTATCAAAAATATAAAGGCATGTTGGCCATGTTCAGTCATGCCTTATAGACAAATCTAGGGTAGATTCTTGTGGTATGCTGAATTAGGAGTGTGAAAGCCAGAAGCTAAAGCAAAACTCTGGTATCCCTGTTCTTGTCTGCAGTTCACTCTTGCACTCTATGCTGCATACCAGGAATAGCAGCATGCTTTTGTGTGTCACTTTTTTCTTACGTGATTTGGTGCACAAGTTGTATATATGTTGTTAAAGTAACTAACTCTTTAGCATCTCAATGCTTTATGTATTCTTTTTCCCTCTAAGCTTAGAGTTTATAGGCAATAAGAAACACGAGGAGAGAAATGGCAAAACTGAATAAAGTCCTGCAGTTAACTGGGATTTCTTTGAATGCTATTGCTTGGTTGCAGTTCTATGCAGAATCCTGTGTAGGCACCTACATGCAATTAGTAGTTTGCTTTCTTTGTACGTACAGTGACCTGACTCTTTAACCATCCTGTTATTACATAACTTTTAATTAGTGGCACGAATGGTACCATTACTTCTTTAAAGAAACTTGCAGAGTTTTCTGTTTTTTAAGCATATTTCACCTTCTCACTTAAGTGTATTCCAAGGCAATTACCTTCTTGACCAGGAATCTCACCTGGTTCATAAATTAGAGTAAAAATTTCATGAATCCAAATGGAACATTAATTAATTATGCTTTAAGAATAAACAAGAAACCTCATCACAAGAAACAAAAAAGCTCCAAACTAGAAAGGAAAGAAAAAAAAATCACATTAAACCCATTTCAAAATTCTACAGAACAGACCATGGCTGCTGAAATGAGCATTTTAAATGTCACATTGAGCTGTGTGAGGAGGGGAACAAAACCGTTCGTATCCAAAGTGAAGCAGACTGACTGCTTCCTAATGTGCTCACAGCTGAGCTGGCAGGCAGGGTTGTTCTTGGATCAAGTTCTTGGATGCTCCTCCGTTCTGTGCTGCCACAGCGTTCCGCAGGTGTGCGGGCTCGTCCCGCTGCTGCCTCCCTGCCCTGTGGAAGAGGCAGAGCTGTGCTGTAGGAGGTGACCCGGGCCCCTCTGCACAGGGTGGGTGTCACACCCGAGGAGTGGCACAGGACACCCACTCTCTTCTACTCCTTCCACGGAGCCATGTAAAAACCCGTAGCTTGAGCTGCTGGTGTCGGGCTGTGCCGGAGGGGACTAACCTAGCGCGGGCAGACAGCGAGCCCGCAGTGCGGTGCGGACACCACGGACGTGTTTGAGCTGACCGCTCTGTCCCTCTGCTGACAAGCACACAGTGTTTTCAACAAAGCCCACAGCGACAGCGCTGCTGTACGAGGAACCGCAGCGCTCGGGGCTGTTCACGGCGCTTCAGGTGTAATTTGACGGGAGAGCAGAGGTGGGAGTCTGAGGATTTATAAACCAAACCCTCGGCACCCGAGGGAGCCGGCACCGCGCCGCTCTCACGGCAAATCCCCCTTCCTCCGAGAGATCCGTACCGTCTCGCGGCCCCTGTTACCAGCGTCCCGCTGTGCCTCTTCATGGGAGGAAAACCCCCCAAAAACCCCAAGGAAACCCGCAGTTTCTGCTGGCGGTGCTGTCGCTGCTCTCGGTGCTGTCGGTGGTGCCGCCGGTGTGTGCGGGCGGGCCCGCGTCCCTCAGCCTGCGGGGCAGCTGGGGGCTGCACAGCGGGAACGGGTCGCTGTGCCTGCGGGCGGAGGTGCCGGGCTGTGTCCACACCGCGCTGCTCCGCCAAGGCCTCATCCAGGTACGGTCCGCCCGCCGCCCCGGCCCCGTGGGGGTGTGAGGAGCTCTGCAGCGGCACCAATACAGGCCGCTCCATCGCCCCCAAACACGGCCCTGCTCTGGGGCTGCCCCTGCGGCACTGCTGGTGTGGCGGCGC